>JBBPMF010000381.1:0-29705 GCA_038090175.1 Austroboletus eburneus | reverse complement strand
GCTTGTTTCACGTCATTCACAACGCATGCTTCAGAGGTTGGGACGATCTTTTCAGCAAGTGTAGTGAGAACCTGAACTCTCTTACCGCAATGAAGCTTTCACCGTACTACAAAGGCGCGTCAATAGAGCTCGAGATACCAACTAAGCTGACCCTTTTATTCTAGTCTTTGAAGAAGAGGTATAGTTTGTTTTAATGCGAAGTCGTTTCTCTTGGCTCTAATAGCATAAAGGCTGGTTCATGGGAAGAAAAACTAAACAGGATTCATGTGTTATTTGGTAAGACTAGACTGTTCTTCGAATAAAATTACTCACTCTCCTGATAGATGTATGGATTGACGTTCAACGCCAGTGGGTGTATTTGGAGGGCATCTTTTCCGGGAGCGCAGACATCAAACACCTTCTCCCTGTGGAGAGCGCTCGCTTCCAAAACATCAATGCGGAGTTCTTGACCGTTATGAAGAAGGTGTACAAGTCACCATTCGTTGTAGACGTCATGAATATCCAAGGAATACAGAAGAGCTTGGAGCGTCTGGCAGATCTTTTGAACAAAATCCAGAAAGCTCTTGGCGAATACCTCGAACGCGAACGGTCGTCATTCCCTCGATTTTACTTTGTCGGTGACGAGGACTTGCTGGAGATCATTGGTAACAGCAAGGATATCCTGCGCATCATGAAGCACCTCAAGAAAATGTTCGCCGGAATCTCTACAATCAAGCTCGACGACGACTTGACACAAATTCAAGGCATGGCTTCCCGCGAGGGAGAGGAAGTCCAGTTCAGCGAGCCAATTTTGTTGAAGGACTATCCTAAGATCAACGATTGGCTTGCTCGACTGGAATCTCTGATGCGACTATCTTTAGCGGATTTACTTTGTGATGCCGTCGACGAACTACAGTCGTTCTATGGTACAAATTTCCCCCTCGATTTGGATCAACTTATGAATTGGATGGAGAAATATCCTGCTCAGCTCGTCACGTTGGCGGTTCAAGTTGCCTGGACAACTTCTGTGGAAAGTTCTTTGGAATTGGGCAACCTCCCGGAAGGGTCGCTCGAGACGATTTCTCAGGCCCTTGATCTTCTCGCCGATATCGTTTTACGCGAACTTAGTCCTGTCACTCGTCGCAAGTGCGAGCACCTCATTACAGAGCTTGTCCATCAACGAGACGTTACGCGCGCACTTATCCAACAACGCGTCGCGGACGCCAAGTCTTTCACGTGGCTGTCGCAAATGAGATTCTATCTGGAGCGTTCAGCGGACAGTCCCCTTGAGCGTTTAGCCATCCGAGTTGCGAACGCAACATTTCCTTATGGGTGGGAGTATCTGGGTGTTCCAGATCGTCTCGTGCAAACACCTTTGACAGATCGGGTGTACCTCACTTTGACTCAGGCTCTAGACAGCCAGCTCGGTGGTTCGCCATTTGGTCCCGCTGGTACAGGTACCTCTGTTAAATTCTGTGTATTACAATGTTTTCTGACAGTCGATTCCAGGTAAAACTGAATCTGTCAAGGCTCTTGGTGTTCAGCTTGGTCGATTCGTGCTGGTTTTCTGTTGCGACGAAACTTTCGATTTTCAAGCTATGGGTCGTATTTTTGTCGGTCTTTGCCAGGTCGGGGCTTGGGGATGCTTTGACGAGTTCAACCGATTGGAGGAGCGAATTTTGAGTGCCGTCTCACAGCAGGTGCAAAGCATTCAGCAGGGCCTGGCTGCTCTCGTAAAGAATCCCAATATTGAGATCGAGCTTGTTGGGAAGAATCTGAAAATAAATAAGAACATCGGTACGTTCGGTTTTCAAGTTAGTCAAGCCCGCTTGACGCAAAATTAGGTATCTTCATTACCACCAACCCCAACTACGCTGGACGATCGACTTTGCCGCCGAACTTGACAAAACTTTTCCGGCCGTAAGTACACACTTTCTGGATACCTATAACCATATTCACTCGTACCATAGGATGGCAATGACAAGGCCCGATCGCGAGCTCATCGCCCAAGTGATGTTGTTCTCTCAAGGTTTTCGAACGGCCGAATCCCTTGCGTCCAAAATCGTACCCTTCTTCAATCTCTGTGACGAGCAGCTGTCGCCTCAACCCCATTACGACTTTGGTCTGCGTGCTCTGAAGGCCGTGCTTGCTAGCGCGGGTATCCTCAAACGCGAACGGCTGCAGAATGCCAAGTCCGAGGATACTGATAGTGCGAATGGACTCTCGGATGTTGTCTCGGAGCAAATCATCGTCATCCAGAGTGTTACCGAAACGATCGTGCCCAAGTTGGTGGCTGATGACGTGCCTTTGCTCACTAGGTGAGGGCTTAACGACATTAATCATATCTCATGCTGAATATTGAATTACTTCAGCTTGCTTGCGGATGTCTTCCCTGGTACAGATTACGTACCTGTTGACTTGGAGGCACTTCGTGAGCAAATTTTGAAAGTATGTGCGGAGCGACGTCTGGTAGTTGGCGAGCGGTGGATCGCCAAGATTCTTCAATTATACCAAATTCAGAAGATCCAGCACGGTCTCATGATGGTTGGGCCCTCCGGCACAGGGAAAACGAATGCGTGGCAGGTCCTCCTCGCGGCGTTGGAAAGACTTGATGGCACCGAAGGAGTGTCGTACGGCATTGATCCGAAAGCTATCCACAAGGACGCGCTCTATGGCACGCTAGACCCAACGACGCGTGAATGGAACGATGGTCTGTTTACACACATCTTACGCAAGATTGTGGATGATGTGCGCGGCGAGAGTTCCAAGAGACACTGGATCATTTTCGATGGGGACGTCGACCCGGAGTGGGTGGAGAACTTGAATAGGTTCGTTTGTCTATATGTTGCCGGAATGGTTAGCTCACCGGTCTTCAGTGTGCTTGATGACAACAAGTTACTTACGCTTCCTAATGGCGAGCGTTTGAACCTGCCTCCCAACGTCCGGATCATGTTCGAGGTCGAGCATTTGCGTTATGCCACTCTCGCTACTGTCAGTCGCTGTGGTATGATCTGGTTCAGCGAAGATGTCGTAGAGCCTTCTATGGTTTATCGCCACTACCTCAATACTCTTTCATCTCTGCCCTTGGACGCGGATGATGAGGATGCCGCCGATGTTCCAGGCCGGCGTGCTGACATCCTTGGCGCCGATACAACGGGCTCCACTCACCTGGCTACTCAAGTTCAAATTGCTGGTATTCTCGAGCGCTACTTTGCGGACGGAGACCTCGTCAGTTCCGCTCTCGAATTTGCCGCATCCATCGATCACATCATGGACTTTACGGCTACTCGAGCACTTCACACACTCTTTTCGTTGCTTAACAAGACCGCACGTAACATCATCGAGTACAACATTCAACACTCGGATTTCCCTCTCTCCCTCGAGAAAGTGGAACAATATGTCACCAAGCGCCTGCTTGTCAGTATTATCTGGGCATTCTCTGGAGATGCGAAGCTCGACTTGCGTGCGGAGATGGGCGAGTTCCTACGGAAGCAAACCGGCATCGATCTACCACCGATGGCTGCTGATGCGTCACTCATCGACTTTGACGTACAGATTTCCACTGGTGATTGGATTGCTTGGCAATCCAAGGTGCCCTCGATCGAAATTGACGCGCACTCTGTTACTGCCGCTGACATTGTCGTTCCGACGATGGATACCGTACGCCACGAGGAAGTACTGTACTCATGGCTGTCGGAGCACAAACCTCTCATGTTGTGTGGACCTCCCGGTTCAGGGAAGACCATGACGCTCTTTAGCGCCCTTCGCAAGCTTCCCGACATGGAAGTCGTCGGCCTCAACTTCTCCAGTGCCACCACCCCCGAACTCATTCTGAAGACGTTTGAACAGTATTGCGAATACAGAAAAACTCCGAACGGCGTCATCCTTGCACCACTTCAGATTGGCCGTTGGTTGGTTGTATTCTGCGATGAAATCAACCTCCCGGCTCAAGACAAGTATGGTACTCAGCGAGTTATCTCGTTTTTGCGTCAATTAGTTGAACGTGGTGGATACTGGCGTGCAGGCGACATGTCCTGGGTTAAACTCGAGCGCATCCAATTCGTCGGTGCATGTAATCCACCCACCGATCCCGGCCGTGTTCCCCTCAGTCACCGTTTCCTCCGCCATGCACCGCTAGTTATGGTGGACTATCCAGGAGAAGTGTCGCTCAAGCAAATTTATGGGACATATAACCGTGCTCTTCTCAAAGTCATCCCGACATTGCGAGCGTATGCTGAACCTCTTACGGATGCTATGGTCTCCTTCTATCTCGCTTCGCAGAAACGTTTCACTTCAGATGTTCAAGCTCACTACGTCTACAGCCCTCGTGAATTAACGAGATGGGTACGTGGTATCTATGAAGCTATCCGTCCTTTGGAGATTTTATCCGTGGAGGGCTTGGTGCGTGTATGGGGTCACGAGGCGCTGCGTCTTTTCCAAGACCGTCTCGTCACCGAGGAAGAAAAACAATGGACTGACGAACACATTGATCTTGCTGCTATGGAACATTTCCCAACCATCAGTCGCGACGAAGCTTTGAGTCGACCTATTCTCTTCTCCAATTGGACTTCGAAAGACTACATTCCCGTGGACAGGGAAGCTCTTCGCGAGTACACAAAAGCTCGCCTGCGCGTCTTTTATGAAGAAGAATTAGATGTGCCTCTCGTTCTTTTCAATGACGTACTGGATCATGTCCTCAGGATTGACCGTGTGTTCCGCCAAGTACAGGGCCACCTGCTGTTGATCGGAGTTAGTGGGAGTGGCAAGGTAATGGTCGAGACTTGTACCTGCTTGTACTGCAAAGTTGACGACCCTTTTACTAGACCACGCTATCGCGTTTCGTTGCTTGGCTAAACGGCTTGAGCATCTTCCAGATCAAGGTCTCGAACAAGTACACCGGCGACGACTTTGACGACGATCTTCGTACGGTACTGAGACGCTCTGGTTGCAAGGGCGAGAAAATCTGCTTTATCATGGACGAATCCAACGTGCTTGACTCTGGTTTCCTGGAACGTATGAACACGCTTCTCGCCAATGCTGAGGTGCCGGGTCTGTTTGAGGGTGACGAACATGCTGCTCTGATGACGGCGTGCAAGGAAGGGTCGCAGAGGGACGGTCTTATGCTCGACTCGCACGAGGAATTATATCGGTGGTTCACTCAGCAAGTCGCCAAGAATCTTCACGTTGTTTTCACCATGAATCCACCAGAAAACGGTCTTGCGTCCCGTGCCGCTACTTCCCCTGCCTTGTTCAACCGTTGTGTTCTCGATTGGTTCGGCGACTGGTCAGATCAGGCATTCTACCAAGTTGGTATGGAGTTTACGCATACTCTGGACTTGGACCTGGCTTCGTATTCCCCTCCTGTTCACTTCCCCATTGCTTACCGCGAGCTTTCCATGCCTCCCGTTCATCGGACTGCTATCGTGAATGCGCTTGTCTACGTGCACATGTCAATGCACCAGATCAATGAGCGCATCAGTCGTCGTCAAGGCCGCTACAATTATGTCACTCCTCGGCATTACCTTGACTTGTAAGCTTTTCGTGACACGAGGACTGAATTAAGCTGATCGTTGTTCTTTAGTATCAACCACTACGTCAGGCTCTATAACGAAAAGCGTGACGAGCTCGAGGAGCAACAGCGTCACCTTCATGTCGGTCTCGATAAACTAAAGGACACGGTGACTCAGGTCGAGGAGCTTCGCAAGAGTCTTGCCACGAAGCGTTCTCAACTACAAGCCAAGGATGCCGAAGCTAACGAGAAGCTCAAGCGCATGGTTGCGGATCAGCAAGAGGCTGAACAGAAGAAGTCGGCGTCCATCCAAATCCAAGCTGCTTTAGTGGAGCAAGACAAGAATATTGCCCAACGCCGAGCTGTCGTCATGGCTGACCTTGCGGACGCGGAGCCTGCTGTGCTGGAAGCCCAGGCCGCTGTCAGCAATATCAAGAGGCAGCATTTGCAAGAAGTCAGGACGATGGCCAATCCTCCAGAGGCTGTTAAACTTGCCATGGAGTCTGTCTGCACAATTCTCGGTCACAAGATCGACAGCTGGCGTACGGTGCAGGGCATCATTCGTCGGGATGACTTTATCCAGAGGATTGTCAACTTTGACACTAATAATCAAATGACCAAGGCACTTCGCGAGCTTATGAAGAAGGATTTCCTCAGCCGACCATCGTTCAACTTTGAGACCGTTCAACGTGCTAGTAAAGCTTGTGGCCCCCTTGTCAAGTGGGTTCTTGCCCAGGTTCGGTTCTCTGAGATTCTCGACAAGGTCGAGCCTCTACGTAACGAGGTGCAATCCCTCGAAACGCAAGCAGAGACCACGAAGAAGCAAGCCGCTCAAATCATCACCATCGTGGCTGAACTGGAGGCGAAGATTGCCAAGTACAAGGAAGAATACGCTCTTCTCATCTCGGAAACGCAGGCTATCAAATCAGAGATGGAGCGAGTGCAGAGCAAGGTTGATCGTAGCATGAAGCTCCTCGAAAGTTTGTCCTCGGAGAAGGAAAGATGGGAGTCTGGCAGTCGTACTTTTGATGCGGAAATGAGCACCATCGTTGGTGACGTGCTGCTCTCTGCAGCGTTCCTTGCGTACGGTGGTTTCTTTGACCAGCATTACCGAGAGGTCATGTGGCAGGATTGGTCGAACCATCTTCTCGAAGCCAACATCAAGTTTAAACCGGAACTTTCGTTGACGGAGTACCTCTCAACTGCAGACGATCGCTTGAGCTGGCAATCAAAGTCGCTCCCAGCTGACAACTTGACCACCGAAAACGCGATCATGCTTAAACGATTCAACCGTTACCCGTTGATTATCGACCCCACCGGTCAGGCAACGACCTTTTTGCTCAACGAATACAAAGAGCGCAAGATCACGGTCACAAGTTTCCTCGACGAAGCCTTCCTCAAGGTTTTGGAGAGCGCCCTTCGATTCGGCAACCCTATTCTTATTCAAGACGTCGAGCAATTGGATCCCATTCTGAATGCCGTTTTGAACAAGGAAATCCGCAGAACAGGTGGCCGTGTCCTCATTCGCATTGGCAACCAGGACATCGACTTCTCACCTGCGTTTACAATGTTCCTCTCCACACGGGATCCGTCGGTCGAATTCTCTCCTGATATCTGCAGTAGAGTTACGTTTGTCAACTTCACGATGACGCGCAGCAGTCTCCAGAGTCAGTCCTTGGATCAAGTACTCAAGGTGGAACGTCCTGATACGGAACGCAAGCGAACGGATCTCATGAAAGCTCAAGGCGAATTCCGCCTTCGTCTCCGAACCTTGGAGAAACTGCTTCTACAAGCTCTCAACGAATCCACAGGGAACATTCTTGACGACGACAAAGTCATTGGCACCTTGGAAACGTTGAAACGAGAGGCCGCAGAGATCACGCGCAAAGTGGAAGAGACAGATATCGTCATGAAGGAAGTCGAGCAGGTGACTACGGAGTACCTGCCGTTGGCACAAGCCTGTAGTTCGGTGTTCTTCATCCTCGAACAACTCAACCTCGTCAATCATTTTTACCAGTTCTCGCTTCAATTCTTCCTCGACATCTTCGACTACGTCCTTCATCACAATCCCAACTTGAAGAACGTCTCTGACTACCACAGACGGAGGGAGATACTACTAAACGACCTCTTTTTGATCGTATACAAGCGAACTTCGAGAGCCTTGCTTCACCGCGACCATGTCATGTTCGCTGTCCTTTTGGCACAAGTAAAGTTGCGAGGTGTCGAGGACATCACTGACGAGCTCGAGTTCCTTCTTGAAAGTGGCCAGGGGATCATTGGAAAGCCCAGCGCCTCTCTGAGCGAGCATCCAGCCTCTTCTGTGCTCTCCCCAGACCAGATGATGTATCTTGAAGATTACGCAAAACAAATTCTCTTCAGGCCCGTTCTCAACGACGTTCTCGAGCGCCCTGAAGATTGGGTTCCTTTCTTGCAATCCGCAAACCCCGAAACGATCGTGCCTTTACCATGGGAACCAAGCGCACGTACGTTTTCACCATTTTTGTCCATGTTTTTCGTGTCTGACACTGGACTAGCTGCCGTTGAGGCTCTTCGATCGATGCTTGTTGTCAAGTGCTTGCGACCCGATCGTCTTTTGCAATCTACCGCATTATTTGTGCGGACCGTTTTCCAGAATGACTTGTCATCCGAACTCGACCTCGGTGTTATGGTTGCAAACGAGATCCCTGCTACCACTCCGCTCGCTTTGGTATCTGTTACTGGTTACGATGCTAGCTATCGCGTGGAACATCTTATCCAAACTGTCGGAGCGCGGTCTTCCTCTGTCGCCATGGGTTCCCAAGAAGGCTTTACTCTTGCAGATCAAGCCATCGCTGCGGCATCGAGGCAAGGAACGTGGGTACTCCTCAAGAACGTTCATTTGGCTCCTTCGTGGCTAGGACAGCTGGAGAAAAAGCTGCAGACACTCAATCCTCATCGTAACTTCCGGCTTTTCTTGACCCTGGAAGCCAACCCATCCATTCCAGTCAACATCCTCAGACAGTCTCGCATCATCATGAACGAGCCTCCGCCAGGAATAAAGGCCAACTTACTCGATTCTCTGGGATCCATTTCTCCTCAACGTCTTGCTCAAGGGCCTGCAGAAAAGGTCCGTTTGTATTTCCTCCTCGCGTGGTTCCATGCCGTTGTCCAGGAACGTTTGCGATATGTTCCACTGGGCTGGAGCAAAACTTACGACTTCAACGACTCCGATATGGCATCTGCCTTTGGTACTATTGACACGTGGCTCAACGCTGTTGCTAAAGGGAGAGCTAATGTTGACCCTGCCACGATTCCATGGGACGCACTCCGAACGCTCATTAAACAGTCGGTGTATGGCGGGCGTATCGACAGTGATTTCGATCAACGGATTCTTGACTCATTTGTCGACAAGCTGTTTACTCCAGCTGCCTATAATGTGGATTTCAATTTGGTACCGAGTATCAATAGCAGCCAGGTGCTTGAAGCCCCAGATGGCACTAAACTTGAACACTTCCTTTCGTGGGTACAAGGGTTACCAGACCGCGAACCGCCATCATGGTTGACGCTACCGCCTACTGCGGAAAGAGTCATTGCTATCGCTCAAGGTGAGTTTTTCAGACGTTAGCTCGACGTAAACGAGCTCACATGTCGTAGGCAATGAACTTTTAGGCAAACTACGGAAGATGCGCACGTTGGTTGATGATGAGGACGACGTTTCGAACCCTAGTAGTCCCTCCAAGAGTCAATCTTCGCAGCAACCTGCTTGGATGCGTAACTTGCATGAACGTTGTCGCGAATGGCTGGCTCAGTTGCCTTCAGTAAGAATGCACTGCTCGTGATATTCGACGTATTCTTGACATACTCTATCTAGTCTCTGAGTATTTTGCCGAAACAATCCAGCGACAACCCAGATCCACTATACCGCCTATTTTACAGGGAAGGTACCATTGGACGCAAATTGCTCGACCAGGTTCGCAGGGATCTTGCGGATGTCGTCAAGGTTTGTGAGGGTGAACTGAAACAGACGAACCACCTCCGTGCTTTAATGAGCTCCCTGACTAAAGGTGAGTTTGACTATGACCTGATCTTGATTGGAGATAAACCAACATGATCATAGGCACTATCCCCACGCACTGGAAAAGATACAAAGTTCCCAAAGCCATGTCAGTGTCGGAATGGATTCCAGATCTTGCTCGTCGGCTGGCTCAATTGGATGGGATTACGACGATGCAGCAGTCCTTGTCCAATGTTGAAGTCTGGCTCGGAGGACTGTTCTTCCCAGAAGCATATATTACTGCTACGCGACAGGCTGTAGCTCATCGCAAGCGCTGGAGTCTGGAAACGTTGAGCCTGCGGTTAGACATTGGTCAGATGAACAACCCAGGGGCTTTCATCGTTGATGGTAAGTCTTTGCTGAGCGTGGACGGTCTGGTTTGACTTAAACCACGATTAATCAGGCTTGACGCTGGAGGGCGCTGCGTGGGACGCTGAATCTGGGAAGCTCGTACTCAACGATGGCGAAGCTGTCCACATGAATGCGTCTCAGATCCGTTGGGTGCAAGAAGAGGATGATGCCACTGATCAGAGCAACCTAGTGACATTACCGGTCTACTTGAACAGCGACCGCAGTGATGTGATGTTCACAGTTGACCTGCCTTTCGATGGTAGCTCAGCATCCCTTGTCGCGATGAGAGCTGCTTGTCTCAACGCGAGAGGCTAGATGTGATCGAATTTTAGAGTGTGGATACCCCGGATTATAATACCTACGACGAATGCATGTTAGATATACTATGACTAGTAATGATCATGTTTCTTTTCTGATGCTCTAATTTACCTCTACTGGATAACTCTCGCTTCCGCCGACAACTTCGAGTAGCTTCCAGTCTACCTGTATTTTTTCTTTTGCAAATACTGCACGAGCCCCTTCGGCGATGGCCTCGAAATTATGCGTCGCGAGAGCCAAGATCGTTGGTCCCGCTCCTGAGAGACAAATGCCTAGTAGACCTGGATGTGATTGTGGCGTAATGGACGTGGTTACTGCTGGCAAACCAGGGATCTGTGGTGTCATCGCTAAACCAGCCATTCAAGAACCTAGACGCAACAGAAACATACGAGCATCTTTCGGTATGGTTGGTGTACACGGTCCTTCATTGCTTCGTAAACGAGTTCGGGATCTGGTGGCGATTGTCCCAGGGCAGTAGTCAACACGGCGAGTCGTTGCATATTAAAAACCTAACCTAGCGATCAGCTCATAAATGTATCCTCGTACTGAGCATACGTACGAGATCCTTTCGAGAATATTCCGTAGGTAACACATCCCTTGCCTTGGCAGTACTCAATTCGAAGCGAGGTATGATCGCCACGGCCTTGATAACAGGATTCCAACCGAAACGAACAAAGTGTCCGATGCCAAACGGAGGGGCAGGCGGGGATAACCCCCACTCCTCCCCCGCGTCGGGAGGGTACTCTGGCAATACTTCCGACAGGGGAACCTGTGCGGCCTCGCTAGCGACGGGATCGAGCTCCCGGAGGTACGATCCCACGAAACCGCCGACGAGCGCTGCCGTCACGTTGTCTGGATGCCTCTCCACCATGAGCGCATAGTCGAGCATCCGCTCGCGCGACAGATGGAGTCGTCCGAGCGCGTTTCCGAGGAGAACGCCTGCGATGACGGCGGCACCTGAGGAGCCGAGCCCGCGGCCAAAAGGTATCTGGTTGTCGACGTGGATGCTGATGAGATCTGGGGGGAACGAGTGGTGGCCGTTGCAACGCAGGACGTAGAGCGTGACGCGGGTCATTAGGTTTCGATAGGGATCGAGCGGGACTTCATCGGCTCCTTCTCCAGAGTAAGTGATTTTCACGAGGTCGGCCGAGGGAAGACCAAACTTGACGGTGAGCGTCAGGTACAGCGAGAGTGAGAGTCCTACTACATCAAAACCTGGTCCGATGTTGGCAGAAGTCGCAGGGATTTTAATGATGATCGTGTTCCTCGGGTTGGTCATGAAAACAAAAAAGGCTGCGAATCTTATATTTCATCGCAATAGTACTAACGACTGTCAATACTTACGAAAAGCGGGGTAGTTTTCGAGGAAACTATACCGTATGAAATGCCACTGTGGCGGTCAGATCACAAATTCAAGTTCAAGTTGGTCGCGTCGATCGACATATCAGGAAAACGGTCCAAACATACTATCACTACATACGATGGACTGCTACAGATGACTATCAATACAAACGTAGGTTTACAAAGACGATACTAATCGTTGGAGTGGTCTGTCACTAACGGCCTCAACTAATAAGGAGGCTGCGTCGGCATCAAAAGCATGTCTCAGTCGCAAGGGTGGTCACTTGCCCTAGCGGACGGCGTGGAAGCAACGACGCTAGAAGGAACGACGGTTGGCTGAGGGATCGTGTCTGTGATATTATTACCCTGGCCCCTTGAACTGGCGACAATAAACTAGATACATGACATTAGATCGTCCCTTGGTGTTAAACATTTGCAGTTTTTGACTCACGTAGATGGTGTCATCCGAGGTACCGCGCTTGGCAATCGGTAGTACCAGAGGTTGATGATTTTTTGCCGCGTTGAGCGTAGACATTTTGTACGCGCCCTCGGGAAGGCCTCCAGTGACATTTGCGTACAGATAACCACTGACGTCTGCTTTGTTGTTCAGTGCCACAAAGAATGCAAAGTGTGATGGATTTGTGGGAGTGGTCTGATTGAGAGATTCGAGAGCCTCGATAACGACGTGGGAGTGTCCCTGAATGTATCCGGTGATTGGATCGAGTTGCTGAGGAGCTGCAAGGTAGTTCGTATCCGAATTTACAAAATAACCCGTCGCGAATCTCCTGACGGCTACCGTTATTTGGAAGGTAGTGTTCGGCGGAAGTACAGCCAAATTGAGGGGGGTGACAAACTTAGCGCTTGGTATGTTCGACGTGGAAGGGATCGCCCCCATCGGAGCAGGGTTACAAGAGCCGTTGTCGAGCTGTTGGCCATTGGTGATGGGAAGATTGGGAAGCGTGGCACACCAGTTAATGAAATTGTTGGTGGACGTAAGTGAGGCGACTTCTCCAGCCTCCGAAGAGCTTCTATTTAAACCACCTTGTGAAAAGTTTGTAGCGATCACGGAAGAGAGGAGGATCAAGGAGGTCTGTGCGCTGCTCGAGTTGGTCGAATTTGAAGCAGAGGCGCCGGTTGTAATGGAGGGTGCATTAGCAGAATCGGCTGCTCCGGTAGCGGCAATGCGAGTATTCAGGTCAGCCTGTGACGTGCAACTGATGCTCGTCCCAACCGAGTTGGCTAACGGCAACGCGGCACAACTAACGATCCATAGGTCAGTGACAATCAGGAAGAAATACTACCAAGGCTTACATTAAACCCGAGTTACAGAGCGACAAGACATATCGTCCGTTAACACATTGGGCCAATTGTCCACTGATACAAGCGCTTCCAGAGGTACAAGATGATGTAGCATTCAAGGGCATAAACTGATTACTATGACGAAGGATTAGACACGCCTATTAACCCAAGATGACACTAGACTTACTTGAAATTGATTGCATCTATACCATTCTGGCGATGAAAAATATTTGACTGGCGCTGTCTGAGACTTGGATGGGCTGAAGAAAGAGATAGAAACAGGAGTGTAGAGAACGTGGTGGGCTTCATAAATTCAAATTTGAAGGAGAGCGTAGCAAAGCGGGGCAGTCAATGCCTCGGGGCCAAAGAAATAGAATGGCGAGAAGAGATGCCATTCCGGTGTACTTGTAGTGCGACATAGAGTGGTCTTGGTGAAAGCCGAATGTAGCAACAACAACTTGAAATGACTTGTAACTCGGACGACAAAGGTAGCACAACAATAGTAAAGCACAACTTCGGCAAGTTTCAGAACTTCATTTCTCGTATTCGAACGGACGCAAAAGGTCGTAGATAAACAGCGGAGAGAACTCGTCGTTACCACCCCAAACATGGAACAAAAGTGTAGAATCCGAATCGATGCAGTATGGAACACACCCTTATCAACACCTTGTTCAGACTACGAACGCTATTTCTTTACAGATCCTCTTCGATCTCGATGGGTAACGAGCCATTGAACCATGTCATGGTCCTTGATTGAATTCACATCGTACAGTACCCTCATCGACTCCACTCCTGGCGTTATTGATGCCTGGGATGAATTTCGCAAACAGTATCCTCATCTCCCTCACAATGTTGCCCACCTTACCCACGGAAGGAGACTAGCGGACACCTTGCGCGAGTATTGTGGGGTTACGGATGAGGAAGAGCTTAAGGTAAGTCCACCAGCTTGTACTTGAAACCAATACACAGATTGAGTCATTTCAGAAAGAGATTATGCGTTTCGAAGTGCTAGTATCCAACCAGAGAGCCGGTCTGGGCCCTCAAGTTCTCAGCGGTGCACTTGCACTGTTGAGTGAGGTAGCTAACGTTAAAGTTGCCGGCCACACACAATTCATAGCTTATCATTTCAGCTGAACGAAAAGGCACCAGACAAATGGACTATCGTTACGTCGGGTACTTACACAATCAATGGCTTCGTGAACCCTGTGACTCATGATCATTCTTACTAGCATCTAGGTTCTACGCGAACCTCGCTTTTTCCAAATGCTCTTTTCCGATACCCCAGAAGGGTTTTGTGACGTCAGACGATGTCAGCGAAGGCAAACCCAAACCAGCGCCATACATTGCGGGTGCAACTACACTTGGCATACCCCCGGAGAAATGTGGGCTACCCAATATTTTGAGTGCCCCCGCGGTCGTACCGATTCTGTTATACATCAGGTTTGGTAATTGAAGATGCGCCGTCTGGACTTAAAGCAGGGCGTGCTGCTGGGGCTCGAACGCTTGCTGTGTGCACTTCTCACCAAGCTGAAATGTTGTTGAAGGAAGCAGACGGCAATCTCGACTTTATCGTACGGGACCTAGAAGGGTACGTTGCCTTTATTATGAAAGGCCTCACGGCTGATAGAGTCGGATCCATTTTTTTTAGGGTTTCGGTCAGTCTGGTGAAAGATCAGATTGAGCTCACGTTGACTCCAATACCACGGAACTGATGGTTTAAATTGTGCAAGGGAGGTTGGAGATGGATATGAATAAGATAACGTTTAACTTGAGTGTTACAAGATCTATGGATCAATGGTTTAAACATTGTACACCGACATACTAATCATAAGAGATCTCTGTAAGCGTGTATCTGATAGAACCCACCCGGAATAAGATGGCGACAATTTATGTAGCACTTCGTCTAATTATTATCAGTTGTTGCGGCGAACGTGAGCGTTTCAAGGCGACCTCTCCCTTTGCATTCCTTCTGAAGTAGATCAGAAAGCGTTTTGAACTGGGGAGGATCTATCAGCATGACCTGAAAACATCCTAGTCAGCCGAACATGAACAAAGTATCATGGCCAGCTCACATATTCCCACATCTCTGCCTTGTCCACTCGTTCGACTTGTTCGGCTGATGATTTGATTCGTTCTTCCAACCCTGCACCGTCTACAGCGGGAATAGCAACCCGGACGCGCATCCGTGCACGTTGAATGGGCAATTTCGACCCAGATTGAATAAGCCGCAGAGTTTCGGATACCTGAACTCCTCGTTGACTCGTATCAACCGCCACCACAAGTAACACCTACCTGGCTCTTGGCATTCTTGCCTACTTTCACGCTTATTCCAGCCTCTGTCATTGCTTTCTCGATGATCCCAACAGGATACGGACGTTGTGTGACAGGGTCGACGCATTTTTCTGCCACGAGGGTTGCGATTTCCTTTCGCAAAGAAACAAGGTCGTGCTCGCGTTCCTTCTCGCCGACCTGAACTTCTCCCTTTTTGAGAATCTGAAGAGCGGTGTAAACGCGCCACGTCGACGATCAAAGATATAGAGCATTGACCTCTTTTACGACCTCATCCACAGATGTTGTTGCAAATGCCTTTTGGAGGTCGTTCGATTTTGCCACTTCGCCTTTAGAAACGTTTGTGAACACATTTGATATCTGAAGGACGTCGTCTAGGTTGGTCTCCCTTTAGGACCGCGATGAGGACAGAAAAATAAGAGTGAAAGGAAAGTAGACTGACACGCCGTTTCGCCATTCTTGTACTTTGTTCTTATAACACGCGATCTGCGATCTGGGTGTGGGCACAAGCCTATTTGACAGCAATCGAAACATCGCATACCTCGAAGCGCTTTCCGCCCTTCTTCAGGCGAACGATGGAGACATTTGTCAGCCTGGGAGGAATATGAGGTGAGGCGAGCAAGAAATACTGGGAGCTCTCACTTTATTTGATTGGAAGGTTGATTGATGGGCATCTTGGCAGTTACAAGTCAATAAGAGCGAGAACGACTCCGATCTTCGTTGGGGATGTGAGTCAAGACTGATTTGCTCCAAACGGAAAGCAGTGACTCGGTCCCGATAAACAGACTAGGTCCTCCTATTTGATCCAAGTTCAAGGAGGGAAGCTCATCCACCAGATCTCGAACACTTTCTAGGCTAAACAACACTTCCAGCAGGAAAAACGTTCCTGGTCCCACCTCTGATGTACTCAAGACACCATATGCTTCCAATCCAAGTGTACTCACATACACCGGTTTCACAGTTGCACACCCTCAAACGGGGCAAACATCAAAGGAAACGTTGGAGACGGAGCGGGAGAATTCGTGCATGAGTAGGCGAGGTGGCGCAGTGCACTGTCTCTCTCTTCGCTTCCGTCTGCTGTGTGCTTTCTTCCTTCCGTGCACACGACAAGTCTCATCTTCTGATTGTCACTATGGAAGACCCCAACACTGCCGTCATGCCAGACTTCGCCTCTCCCGAATTCGAAGGCGAACGGCTTGCCTTCACGGATGTGGGCATAAGCCCGGAGCAAGCGATCGAAGTTCTCCGCCGGCAATGGACACGTCGCAACCAGGCAGCAAAGCACACTTGGCAGTGTCAGGATGACATAGCCGCCGCTGCAGAACAAAGCCGCTTGGATCGAGAAGAAGAGAGGGTGCAGGCCGTCAAGGACGAGCGCAAGAAGTTCAAATCAAAGTTCATTCCCATTCCCAATCGGCCTGTCCCCGACGTGCCCCCAGTCCTTCCTTCCTTAGCGGCAGTACGGAAGCTCAGGTCGGGCTTATTTTGTGAACTATGGTACTTCACCAACGAGGGCTTGCGCGCTACCGAAACCACGCTTGCTTACGCCATCGATTACAACTCCCTGTCCCTTGTGCCCTTCGCCAAGGACAAATGTGACCCCATCCAGGACGAGAACCTCACCCTGGAGCTATTTAGCCAAGCCAGGGTGCGCATGGTCAAGGCCATGAGGAGCAACGGCTGGCCACCTCCGCACGTCGACATGCACGTCGCGTTCTGGACCAACATTGAGAAACATGATTGGCAAAACTCAAGCATCGACTCTCACAAGCGCGCTTTGATGATCTACCAAGGTGTCCACCGGCGCTATTGGCACGCTACCATCGAAGGACCGGACGCTCACGACATCTCCATCATCAACAAATTTTTCAACAGCATTCACTCGCGCCTCCTAACAAGGCTCGTTGCCGAACAACGCCTGCTCATTCAAGAAGAGCGCCTGCAGTGGCAAAGCGAGCGCGAGTCCAGGAACAGCGTGAGTACCAGCCGCTCGAACCATCTCCCACTGATCCTTTCATCACCCACATGGCATCCCTACCATGTCCACTGGCCCAACCACACGCATCCCACTCATGTCAACTGGATGGCCTACACATGACTCATCCACATCGCCTATCTGCCCATTCTTCTTGTGCTCGCCTTCTTTCATGGCGGCTCGCACAGAATGCGTGGTGCCCCAACAATAGGCCAGTCGGAACAGTTGCCCAGGCGTCCAGCAGTGGTACTGTGTAAATGCACACCCGCTCCGTCAGCGGTTCGAAGCGCCCTGCTTCCCCGTCTTACGAAGCGCAGCCCTCGGGGCACAGGAAGATTCGCTCCTTTCACTCCCGAGGGCAAGCCTCCACTCCAGATGGCACCGACCGCTTCTTCTCCATTTGTTCTGTCTGCCTCGGACGACACAAGCACAACGTTACCAACTGCACCTCCCCCCGGACGTGGGATGATAAACATGATACGTGCGCCAAGCGGATCAGCATTGCCCTCTTCACCAAGTCGGGCCAACAGCTCTGCTCACGCTGGCAGAAAGTTGGGGGGTGCACCAAAGCACACCGTTCCTTACACATCTGCTCCGGATGCGGGGCTCGAACCCATGGAGCCCAGCGCTGCCCTCGAGCGGACCATCCTCTTCCCCTCGACTCCCTACGGAGCGGTAGCTTGGGAGCGTGACCTCCGCGAGGCAGGCCTTCTACACTGATTCATAGATGTACCATCAGGCATTCACATCAAGTTTTTTTGTACATTTCCCCATCATTTCTACTACGCAGTCTCCCCCTAGTAAAGAACCCTTTGTCACCTACTTCGCTGAAATTCAGGCCTTTCTTATAGGCCGAGCTGACAGCGCGCATCGGCCTGTTCCAGACGTCTCCATTGTCCATTATTTACAAACCCGGAAAACCAGGTAAATTTAGACTCGTACAAAATTTTTCCTTTCCCCTGTGTTCGCTTCCCGAACCTTTCCATTTATTCCTTCATTGATACCAACACCTTCCCCGCTACCTAGGGTAAGTTCTTAATAGTCTACCTTCTAATATCTCACCTTGCACCAGGTTCTGAGGCACAACGTACATATGGCGTTGTGGAGGCTTACCGCACCGTGCCCTGTACCCCCCACAGTGGCCAGCGGCCTTTATTCGTGCATCGTCAGACTCCTTTTATGTTACACATGTGTAGCATTCGGGGGGCTCCATCTGCAGGTCTGTATGGTTGAGTAGCTGACGTACGCGAGTGCTGAGCTCCTTCATTTCCGTGGTGTTGGACCCCTGGACAAATGGGTTGACGATCACAAATTAGGTTGGAACAACTCGTCGCCTGGCAGAGGCCATCGGGCTTGAGCTCTTGGTTCCCGCCATCAACGTTCTTCAACCAGCAGGTCCCTACTTCCTCTTGCATGGCGACAACTCTGGTAGTTGAGGGACGGTGGAATGGACGACATCGAAACGTTGAAGCCGATCATATTTTCTGGCACATTCGCGACCTCATGTAGCTCAATCACGTCCATGGCATCCAAACTCAATACGTACCCTGTGGATAGAGCCCAACAGACAAACCGTCCAGAGTTGTTTTTCCCCTCTCGAGCACTCATCGTTCCATGCTTTGACCTTCCTGCCCAGCTCGAGCCCTTCCTCACAGACGTAGACGACGTGCCCGCAGATCACCTCACATCTCGCTTCTGCCAACCCCACGTCACTTAGGCCGATCGTAGCCTCGCAAACTAGTTATGCACAGCCGGAACTCAACAGCATCTCCGGTAAATCAGCAGGCAAGATGGCGAGCTCGTCTTCCATGAACTCTACGCCTAAAATCATCGCGGGCCAGTGCTTTAATGCTCTGGACCGCATCCTGAACGTCATCGTGGCTTCGTGGAACACAACCACCAAGGAGACGTAGAGTTGGACTCCTAGTGTTTCACGTTTTCTGCAATTTCAACAACATTTCTGACGAGCTACGGTGTTCAGTCGCTCCTCCCCTTCTTTTGCACTTTTTCGCCAGCTGTGATTCAACTCTCCAACTTCGTCGCCAGTCTGCGAGCATGGCACCTCCTCCATGGCAGACTCTGGGCGATCAATAGCGACGAAGCGTACTCGCTGTTGGAGGGCGCTGCGAACCTCACGTCTACCTTTCGAGCACGACACTTTCCTTTTATTTCTCACTTACCTCGACACCAGCTATCCCCGGGATGCCACCGTATTTGCGTGCATGTTGGTCACTTTCTACACTTCGTCGAGGCCGCGCGAGTTCACGGTCCCCGCCCTGAAGAAATTCAATCCAGCCACCCGAAAGGCCCTCGCCCGCTCACCAAGGCGGAAAAAGATATTGTCTTCACTCACAGCCCACCTGACAGGGTGATGTGAGTGGCTGAGACAGTAGCTAAAGCACAGGGACGAGGATTGTAGTTTTTGATGCATCAAAAGGGCCGGGTGTGGTGGTGCTACCAGCGAAAAGGCGGTCGGTGGGTCCCGGGCGGTTAATCCGGAGGTGGTTGTCCATCCAGGACGCGGTGTCGGTCAGGTGATTAAAGGTGCAGTCGTCTTCACCCTGTGGGGAGCGCTTGGTGACAGGCAGGCTGAACACGATGACGTCGAGCAGAGCCCCTCGCGATTTTTGGTTTTCTTGACGTGAGCCGGCGTGCCTCCAGCTGTGCCCTTTGACTTCGTTACCTACCCCCAAGGCATTCCATTCGACGTAGTCAAGACGATGGGCCGCTGGTCGGAAGAATCGTTCACCCTATACCTCAGGCGTCATGCCCCGCCAATTCAACCGCATCACTATGGCGCCCGTTTGATACAGTAAGGCACGCCTCCTCCTTCCATTAGGGCTGAGCATCGCTGCATGCGTCGCAGGCTCCTTCTCGTTGGGTACGCAGCTCGCTCATGGGCTTAGGTAGTGCTTCTGCGGGCCCACGCTCTCAGAGTAGTCGTTATCCGTACATCATTACACCGTGTATCTAGTCTCACTTTCTTTTCTTCTCTCTTGTTCTGCACCCTAGCCATCAATAGGATGCCAATCGGCATCCGCGCGCTGTTGCTTTCCCCGCTCTCTTTGTCGTCGTCGTGGTGCGCGCGCCGTTGAGCGGCTGGCGTCGTAGTGGGTCCGACTCGTGGTGCAAATTAGTACAGGAAAATAATTCGTTGGGTTCAATTGTGGTCCCAATACAAAACAACAATAACAAAACCAGTGACTTCTACTTAACCTTCCAGTGGTAATTCCGAATATAACGATGTTCCTTCAGTCGTGTCTTAGCATTGCACGTAGTTGCCCGGGAAAACTCCTTCCGCTCCATTCAGGCGTCCAGTCCACCAATCCTCCTGACTTTCTGTCTTCTTCACAACTTCGATCCGGTCACCGGTCTTAAATGACAGATCTCCATCGGCCTGACCGAGGCTTTAATGACAGTTCTCGCTCAGAAATATCTACGTACCTGAGCATCGAAATCATAAAGCGCCGTAACATACGCAACCACAGGTTCAGGTTTCGGCTTAGGCTTGAGTGGTGGTGGGGGGGGAGGCCGTTTCACCCCAGCAGCAGCAGCAGCAGCACCATTACCGTTATCGCTATTCAATGCAGAATATGGAGGTGGAGGCGCCATTGGCTGGCCAGGTGGCGGCGGCGGCGGCTTTTTCACGAACGAGGGGCCCCCAAATGCCGGTGGGGCCGTTGGGCGTGAAGCGAAACTCGCAGAACTTGATGCAGTCATTGTACTGGGTGTGCGTCCAACAGGTGCGCTAACACCACTCTCTGCACGCTTTGCTTGAACAAGCTTGGCTAGTCGACTAGTCAGCAAGATCGGCGGATTAAGAAGGTAGAGTAATATAAATCAACGCACATGTAGATACAATTCGCTTAACGATACCAAGGTCTTCGATTTGGCTCCAAGCATCTGTGCGTTTGTTCTCGTAATCGGACTGTATCTGCGCGGCAGGGACGTTGGTGATATTATATCTACCCTCGGTAAAAGAGTTCATCTTCTCAACGATAAGATAGTAGATATTGAGCCTCATCAATGAAGTCACTTAAGGGATGGCGCAAACGAACAAGAAATTGACATACTGCATATAATAAAAGGAGTGGAATAAAGGATCAATGAACTGGGTTGCGAGTTGCATGAATCGTGGGAGCTCTTGCTTCAGCAGGTTATTGATATAATCATACTCGTTTGTTGCTACTTCAAAGTCTTGTTCGAGCTAGAATTCTATCAATTAGAAAGAGTGCGATCAGACCTATTTGTTAGGTAACCGACCTTGAACAAGTTCTTCTCGTCGTTCAAGCTCTTCTCCTTCTTGTCTCGAAGCTTGGTCAGCGAGTTGTTGAACCGATCGTAATCCATTAACTTGTGGTCGCGCTTCGTGATCGTCTTTCTGATGACTTTAAGAACGCCTTGGAACTCCTTCACGGGACTAATGACGCGACTTTCGATAAGCTCAAGCTCCGGTGCTACTGATGAACGGAATTCTTCCCAGTACTGGGAGTAAGATGGAGTGTTGGCGATCGTTGCAGCGACATCCGGGTGTTTACTGGCCAGACTTAACTCTCCAGACAGTGGTGAATACATGAAGTTGAGGTGATTTCCGAAGCCATAAGCGCCAGTTGCGAGAGCTTAAGTAGAAGATTGATCCATACCAGATGATACAAACGTTGGTAAAGATTGCTCACCGGTGACTGAATCAATGTAAGCCCTGGTGTCCTTGAGAAGTTTCTCCGTAGAACTCTCGAGGGAGGAGAAGTGGGAGTTGTAATCATCAAATTCGGGATCCGAAGACTCTGGCGACAGCTGAAATTAATCGCAGCGAAACGAAGACATTTGTTACTCACTCTTCGAAAAGCCTACTTTCGAAGTGACGAAATGAGGTGTCCTGTGTGAATTACCATCAGTTTCTGAATGAATGAAGGATCGATTGCGGTGATTCGTCGTATTCGAACTCGAGTGGGTCAGTTTTAAGAATACGATACGAATACTAACCGCTTGATGGCTTTGGTGAATCCCTTCATATCAGTGGGTCTGTTGTGTAGCACTCAGCCTGTAAAGCGCTTTGATAAGAAAAAATGAAGTTGCTGCGTGCAAAGACCAAAGGAAAGGTCATTGACCTCTCTCCACTAATGCTTATGTCATCGTACCGCCTTGCCCTGTCACACGTCACTCGTGACATTCGCACTCTGCCCTGCGCTTGATTGCAAACTAGTTTGTGCTCCAGGTCCAGGTCACATTCGGTACGTTAACAAAAATCAATGTTTATGGACATGCTCAGTAGTCCCCGTTTGATCCCAAGATGGTTCATGGAGCTCTGGAGGGCCGGACTCGGCCCACTGCACACAGAGTCTCGGAGTTCAATGACTCCGAGTTGAGTGAGTCACTTACCTGGCATCGTGTCTTGATAAGTGATCTACGGGAATTAGACTAGATATCAAATGATTTAATGGGAACGGCACTGCTTTAAGTGCTTTTGTTAAGAATCAGACTATGTGCGTAGCAGTAAATGAACATCACGCCATGACTTTGATCGATATACTGTGGACTCGAACGTCGTCCTTTTTGCCGAGACATGTGAGATGACGTCATCAACAAGACAAGTGACTATGACATCACACATATCTATCTTCCTTGTCCGACACACATTTTTTCACATCCGTCATCGCAATGCATCCAGTCATTCCCATATCCTCGCGCGGATTCCGCTTCGTCATAGACGCCGGTCGTCCCATTCACTCATCTTCGGGCGTGTCAAAATCCGTAAAAGCGAAAATATCAGAGGTTGCAGACAAGGTGGGCTCATCCGTAGCTTTAAAACGTTAGCGCAATCGCGACTCCGAGCAGGTAAACAAGAAGGTTGGCGAGGGTTTGGCCAGTGCGATAGAAACTGGTGAGAAGGCTACAGAAAAGACGAAGGAGGCACTCGGTAGGTCGAACTCCAGCGTCTGCTGCTGATGAAACTACCGTGTCCCAGAAGCCACGACCAAACGCACCAAAGACAAAGTTCGAGGGGCGAAAGAAAATGCGGATGCGGTTGAACAGAAATCAAAGAAGGCGGGGAAAAATAAATAACATGCAATTTTCCAATCTTTCTGCTATAGAAAGTTCTGGAAGTCGCACCAAGGGTCAAACGTGCTGGAAATATGTGTTGAACGCTAAAATGGGTGTACGATAAACGTTTGAACGTTGTCGAATATTAATTCTCCTAAAATTGTAGTACAGCATTTTGTCCTCAGGCAACCGAGAACGTTTGCTAAGATTTCCTGAGACATGAGTTCGATTGCACAATACATCGCGTCAGATCTCTACCTCAATTTGCTTGTTGGCGGAACCGACACTCCTCTTGCCAAGAAATTCCATACAATACATCCGTTCCTTGGGTACGTTATAACGACTATAAGAGCAACTGCAAATCGCTACTTACATTTTTCACTGAGTCAACATCTGTCAAGTGAGTAGCGTTGCTGTCTTGGCGCATTGCTTGCCGAGGGATCAACTCCACAATGGAACAGGGGGATCTATCGTTTCAATTAATGGGGAAATCATGCCAAGGAGAGTTACTCTGGAGATTAGAATGACCAGAAATATACTTCAGGTGTTGCCACTTGACAGGCGTGATTGTGCAGGGTTGTCGTATTAAGAACTAATTGTCAAGATGTTGCGGACACGCGATGGCCAAGTTGATGTTCACCTGTCAATTTGGATGATAAACCATATAGAGAACATAGTACGTACGTAGTGGCACCCGAAAACTTCATGGTTCCGAACGATGTCCGATTAACTGCCTATCACCGTTCATCCTGCGCAGCACGTTTGTAATATCGACTTAGCAGGCAGTGCAGTGCGACTCTTTGGTCACACTGATTCATCTACACCATCTGATAATGTTCGTGGAATCATCGACAAACGTGCGATTATCTCGGGTCAATAGTTCATCAACACAGCGCCGAGTTGCTTGAACATTGACAAAGAGGAACAATGTATCACGCACAAAAATATGCCGTGCTCTGCGATTTTATTTGGAAATCCTGTCAAGAGCAAAACTAAAATCATGGTAGGACCCGGCCGCTCTCCAAGATTAGATGAAGGGTTGGAAAATGATACAGTGGAGATATGACGGGGAAACGAAGTCAAGCAGTTGAGGATATTCAGCTTCAGCTTTAAGATATTAGGCCTGAAGGAGAACGATAATGAAGCATCACATAGGCCGAAGTAGGATGCTACAAACTCATCAGTACAGGTGCCACGAAAGGTCCGCGAATACCGTTTGATCTGAAAATGGAAATTTATTATCATTACCTATAGGAGCTTACGACGTGTCTGCCGGAGCCGTTTCGATGTCTGAAAGGATGACCACATCCCTAGAGAGTATAGTCAGAGTTTTGCAACAGGGGATCGAAAGGCGTAAAGTGCTTCATAAAGTTGCGGCGGAAGCACGCGCCGGCAACTTCCGACGATCATCAGGCTGGCAAGACGTATGGCGCCCAAGTTGTAAAAGGCACTGGCACATCCTGCCTGTAAGCGAGAGACACCGTACATGATGTCTCCCCTTTCGTCCTTCAGGAGATTCTCCGCCATCAGTTCCAAGGTAAGTTCCGGTGGAATGGTACAACTTGACTCCTGCCAATCACGCAATTTCAGAGCGAAAAATCAACCAATTGTTCTGTTTCTATCGATACCAGCCACCGTTCCTCGCAGGACGTCACCTTTGTATTGGTATGTTGAGCACTTTGCCGAGTTTCTTGCACAGATTATCCTGCAGAACATCCAGCCATCTTCACCAGCATCATCGTCGTCAACATCAAATTCGGATGGTGGATATGTGAGAGCTTTCCTCTATCTAAGGTGCCTTCGTGACTCTCCTATTGAACACTTCACAGGCAGATATGCTTGAGGAAGATAACATGTCATGGGGTACCTAGTCCGCACTAAGGGCTCCAAACGCCGCAACCTTGGACTTTTCTGATTTGGAAGAATTTTCTATCAAGCCCTGCCTTTCCTTCACAGCGACCTTAACTTATTGATGTATAAGTACACACGAATTTGTATACCCTTTTCTCAATACCCAATTGATCAATGACAATACAGATTTCGAATATCTACTCGCGGTCTGAACTATTTAATCTAATAACGGACGGCATTCCGAGTCCGCCGCCGTAAACAAGTAAGAGTTAAGCCCTTTCTCCAAAAAAGATTGGGGTACTCCACAGAAGTTACAGAACAGAGGCACTTGATGCTACATGAAATTTGAATGACCACGACGGGTAAAATAATTACGTCAGTAGGCATGCATGCCACGAGACAAAATGAGAGAAATTTCATCCAGCGGACTCGAAGAGAGTAAACGTTGACCCGGGATCCACGATTGACTGTTGGATTGCACATGAAACACAGTAATTACCGCGATATCTGGGGCACGCGAGTGTTTCATCTCCAGACTGAATACGTACGACGCCATGTGCACAGACTAGGGCTCCGCATCGGAGGATCACGCGCACGGACTCGGAGACAGCTTTCCCCGTTGATTCATTTCGACTAGTCACATCAGCGCGGCGATCTGTAGGAAGTCACGGTGAAGAATCGAGATTCGACTGACCCACCAGTAAAAAAATAATGGACAATTTTATGAACTCGAAACAGCCACGTTATTTTTTTATTTTTTCGTTTTTCCCTGGAAGGCTGTACCTTGGTTGCGATGGAAAAGGCTCATAGTGCACAGGCAGAGGGATCTTAGTATGGAAACAGCCTAAATGCGTCTAGTCGACTGTAAAAACTTACACGATTTACCCTCGACGTGCTCATGATGACCTTGGGATGTCACACACTCACTTTCTTGGAGTACTCCAACTTGGATAGCACAACTTCAGGTGGTGATCCATGCTGAATATGACATTCTGATTCTCAGTTCATTGTAAACGGTCATTCTGTAGAATCTGCACCAACGAGGCTGATAGAAATGAATTAGGTTTTGTTGGTACCTGAAAGTAGCCGGGTGTTTGTTAGACCCAACACTCCACATGTCTTTTCCACCCGTGTTTTACCACCACTTTCGGACGCCTCTACCGTATACGAAGACGCTTGCTTTGCAGGAGCGCATCCATCAAATTCAACTCGCTTCGCGACGCGTATCATCTCATCACGACATACTCCTGCTCTTGCAACATCGGCCTGTGTACACATCAGGACGTCGCCAGGCCGAGGACGAACTTGAGTCAGAGCGTGCACGCCTGACGAAGATGGGTGCCGACTTTGTCATGACTTCTAGAGGCGGTCAGTTGACGTATCATGGACCTGGCCAACTCGTCGGTTACCCGCTCCTCGATCTCAGTCGGACGTCTCCGCCGACTGGCATACGGGACTACGTTTGCAAAATGCAAAATATGCTTCAAAATTATTTGTTGCGTGCACACGACCTCACGCACGTTCCTTCGGAGCACACGGGCGTATTTCTGGATTCCACGACAAAGGTGGCCAGTATCGGTGTCCAAGTGCGCCATCGGCTTACTACGCACGGCTTCGCGATGAACGTCACTCAAGAGCCGCTGCTGTGGTTCGATAGAGTAGTCGCTTGTGGACTAGAAGACGTGAGGGCCGGCTGCATTGCGCTGGCGGTGGAAAAGGCGATTGAGGTCGATGACGTGATAGAGGAAATTGTAGATGCGTTCGGTCGGTCGTACGGGAGGAATACGGAGAAACTGGAATTGGGTTCTGCGGGCGAACTTGGAAGGGCTATTCAGGAGTTGGAAGCAGAAGTGTTGGAGACCGGAGGCTGGCCCGAGTCACCCTGTTAGTTAGTTCTGGATCGATTTTGGCCGGTAATTGAGTTGTCCTGGGCCACAACGCTCCGTTACCCTGAACCATCACGCGGTAAGTCGGTCGGACTTTTTCCGCCTATTCATGCTCAGACATAGATGCAGAGAATATGAAACTACTCGTCCTTGGAGCAACCGGTCCATCTGGCACGCTCGTCGTCCAGGAAGCCCTCGCCGCTTCACACACCGTCGTTATTTATGCTCGCTCCCCAGAGAAACTCTCTGAGGAAATTAGAAACGACACAAGGGTGACCGTTCTCAAGGGCGAGTTGGACGATGAACCCGCTCTGTCAGCTGCGGTAGAAAACGTCGATGCAGTTCTGTCGGCGCTTGGTCCCAAAGTTTCAAACGGACTGACCTATCCAAGCGGCGAACCTCTCGCCCATGCATATACCTTGCTCATCAAGATCATGATAGCTCGTGGCATCAAACGTCTCATAGCTCTCGGCACCCCCAGCATCGCCGATCCAAACGACAAGGCGACGTTGAAATGGACGTTGATGGTATCTGGTATCAGGACCTTGACGCCTGCGGTGTACAGTGACATCGTAGCCATCGGCAACACTATTCGTACGGAGGGTGCTGAACTCGATTGGACCATCGTTCGAGTCCCAATCCTGACCAACTCGCCCAATCGAGACGTGGTAGCTGGATATCCCGGAGACGGCAAAACTGGGACTGTGCTCTCAAGGGTCGGTTTTGCTGCGTTCGTCTTACAGGAACTAGCGAAAGACGAATGGGTCAAGAAGGCACCTCTTATCACTAAACCCGGGTGGTTGTTTTGAATTCACGACAACTTTCTTGTAATTTTAGTCTAGTGAACTTGTCGCAGATTGGTAACTCTAAGTTGTACTATCCGAGAATTTCAAAAGGTTCTGCCAGTTGAACTTTTCCGGATTCTCGTGAAACTGCTTCAAGAGTGCTTCTGCGGTTGGATCATGATCACCGTTTTTTCTCCCTTCTCCCCACAAATAGAATCTTTGAAGGGCCATCGCCAGGAGCTGAGCATCCACTTGACTGAGGAGAAAGCGTTGTACAGGTCCTTCCTCCGACTGTACGGCGGCCGAGGACGGTGTGATCTCTCCGCGGAGCAGAACTATTCCGTGCGACTGTGACAAGTCGGTATAAAATGTCAATGCCAGATATGGCGTAGCGAAGGATGTCCGGATCTTGTATTCTTGAAGTGGTGTGAATAGTACAGTCGAGGGTTCAGGCATGTTGCACGAGGAACCTTCAGTCACGGGTTCAAACGGATTCGGTTCGGTGGCAGAGGGTGCTGGTGGTGGCGGATGAAAGCCCCATTGCAAGAAAAAGAACTCGTGAGCCACTCCAGTGTCTTCTCCAGCAGACTTATCTGGAGATTGTCTGGGTACCGGCGCGACGAAGACTGGATACTTTTTGGCGACACGCATCATTGCATTGTACGACTCCAAAGGGAGGGAAGCACATATATAGCCTCTCCCGGTACCTTGGGTTCGCGAAGCGTGATACGCTGTCCACAAGGCAGATATTTGTGACGACGTATGGGGAGCGGCGATGAGCTTGGTGAGATTTAGAATAGACGAGAGCGGCTGTGAATTCAGTGGATGGGCTTTAATACCTGGGATCGCTAGCCACAAACACCTGCCTTTATTGGTGAACTGTCCTTGCGTGTGCTGGGTGTTCTGACTACCTGTGGGGACGTGACCTCGCCTTCGGGCCTCGGTTTCTTGAATGAGGCGAGGAGGGAGGCATTTTCCGTTCTCTGCTTGCGGCGAGCCTCCTCGCGGGCCTGCGATTTCAGTTCCTCAAGATCCAGACCCTTGCTATGGACTGTGAATATGTGATTGGAAGCTGTGACAGATGCCTGCTCACTCTCGGGCTGTTTTCTCGAGCTTGTCGGCATACTTGAGGCTGAACGGCGTGCGCGAATGAATGCGACGAGCGGCGTAGAGAGACGGGCGGTGCGCGTGGGCAAACGAAAAACGCAACATGTGGTGGAATGAGCTTGTCCGGGCGCTGCTAGGCCTTGACGACAATGTTCCCAGGGCGATGCCGTCTACGCGACCCTTGTCGATGAAAAGAGCAAGTACAACCCTGCTTAGTGTCCACGCGGGTCCCTGGTTGTCCCGCTGTCGGAACCTTGCAGAAAACCGGGCATCTGAGTACTCCGTAGCTGTCCACCGTTCCTATGTGATCCCACGAGAGACTGACAACTTGTCCTATCGAGGTTAGTATCAGCTTACGGCAGTTTTCTCATTGATTATCAACCCCAATGGCCCGAACTCAATATGTCCAACCGGATGGTTCGGATACTTGCATGTTTGTTCTCTCCTCGACCTTAAATTCCTCAAGGCCTGCGCTCGCCGCCACCAAACTTATTGCGAGTCCCTCTCCTGCAACTCCCTGAGACATGCCCCTCGACGGACTTTTTAGCAACTTGAATCTATTCTCGACGAGTGAGTCTACCTATTTGCGTCAATAGTGTTTCATATTGTCGTGCTCACATTGTTATCTCTCTATCTCCCAGGAGACGCCAGCCAGTGAGCAAGCGCCTTCTTGACCATATCTTGCCATTCATCACAGTTGCTATCTCAGATTCGACCGTGGCGATGTATCCTTCATCATTATCGCGGGCGCCATGGTCCTTTTCATGGTCCCAGGCCTTGGTTCGTATCACATCTCCGGGGTCCCGTCATTTTTTCGCTCACCCCTATTCGTCGTAGCATTTCTTTACTCTGGCCTAGCCAGGAGAAAATCCGCCTTATCCCTCATCTGGGCTGTTACCGCAAGTAACGCCGTATGCATCTTCCAATGGTATTTCTGGGG
>JBBPMF010000380.1:0-29712 GCA_038090175.1 Austroboletus eburneus | reverse complement strand
CCCATATGAAGCCTATGAAAATAGGTTTGGAGGAGAATGGAATATCCTTGGATTTTTCCCAAGGAATCCCAAGGTTGTCCGAAATTCGGTCAATATCTGAGATGCTGTATGCATAGCCTTGGTCCTGTGGGTTAGAGTTGGGAGCTATAGAGAGGTTCTGGAGGGGGAAGCGATGGTCCTCGTCATACTCTTCGAATGCTTCTTCTGGTCCTGATTTTCCTTGAAACCATGTGCGGCCACCCATGATTTTTGGGCCACCAGATGCAGCAATTTCATCGGCAATTCGATTCCAGAGCACATTGTAGGTGGAGAGTTCTGAGACTGGAAGACGCAAGAAGAGGTGATCATCTACCCAGTGTAATATGGGTCCAATTCCACTTGCTCTCATAATGTCTGCTCCTGCACTTCCTATATTGCCATAAATGCCCCTGGAGGGAGCAAAACCAAAGCATAGTGTGGTGTCCACTGCAAAGGTATCCTCAGAGAGGCGTATTATGAGGGATGCCCATTGGGAGGGGTGGAGTGGAACAGTACGGTATGCTTCAGCTACATCTCGGACTGCACCTTGGGTACCAGCAGGGAGAGAAGACAATAGTAGGGATACTATGGGAAAGGTACTGTACAAAGATGGATAGAGATCGGTATTAGTTAGTGAATTGATGGATGAAATGTTCATTGCAAGGGAGTGTGGGTAGGATAGATTCTGGACAAGGTGATATTTACCCAGCTTGCCTGGCTTTGGGACTAGTGACAGAGGGGATGTTTGGAAGTGACCTAGCACCTCTTTGATCACTGAGTGTGATAGAGGCCCTAGATATCTACCTTTGGTGAATTTTTTCCTGATTAGTTCATGGAATACCTCGTGGTGCTCTGCTATGGAGTGGTTATTGGGGGGAGTGAATGTGCATGATGGCTGTGGCAGGTTTGCTGTGAAGCCTGCTCGGAGTCCAGCATATATGTTTGGGTATTTATTTAACAGGTTGTGGTGGGATAGGGCCCTCAACCACGCATTAGAATTGTATGGGGTGAGTGCCTGTTGGCTTCTGAGCTCAATGGCATGTCTGAGCTCCATGGCTGTTACTACCACAGCCGGAGCATTCATGGAGTGCTGACTTGTGGGAAATGCTGCAACCACCTGGGCGCTGCCAGTCTGAGCATAGGACCTTTCCTGTTTTATTGATGATGCAACCATCGCTTGACCGCCTAGCATGGGCCCCTGAGTGGTCCCAGAGTAGGGATTGGTTGCACTCATGGATACGGTGCGGATGCTGTCCAAGGCAGATTGGGCAAGCTGACCTGGACCTCTGAGTGGGGCTACTGGGACGTGGCTGCTGACTCCTGGGTGAATAGGTGGGCACTGTGTACTTTGGCGGCGGGGGAGATAGGCTTGCCTGAAACCACCGCTGTGGGGACGAAGAGCACGAATTGCGCTGCCACTTGCGTGCTTCTTCAGATGGGTAGTGGGAGGTGCACCGAGTGTGGTGTGGTTGGCAGGGAGGTGATGGGGGGGGGGGGGGGGGGGGGGCGTTGAGCCCCCTGCTGTTGGGGGGGGGGGGGGGGGGGGGGGGGGGGGGGGGGGGGGGGGGGGGGGGGGGGGGGGGGGGGGGGGGGGGTAGCGCTTGAACTCGCTCTGTTTGAGGTGGGCAGGTGGATTGGTAGTGTGGGTGGAGCATGGTGGTACAGCATGGGAGTGGGGTGGTGGGAATGGGAGATGGGGTGATATGGTTTGGGAATGGTGGGGATGGGAGTGGGAGTTGGGATCGGAGAGGATGGGAGTGGGAGTGGGAGGGGTTGTGTGCGTATAAGGCGGTAGAGTGATGGTAGCGGTGGAGTGGGTGGGAGGGGAGGGTGGTTGAGTGACGGGCACATTCAAGGGAGATGAGTCACATACCGTGCGTGCTGTGCGATCGATTGCTCTTGATACACTGAGCATGAATCTGTTCATGAGGTTTTCATTGATGTTGCCGATGTTGAACATGCTGGATTGACGCTTGAGGTTGTCGTGCCACTCAAGGCTCGTGTGGGATGCGTAGGTCAGCAGGATGAGGTCTCCATCTGGCTCCTCATGGAGGGGGTGGCTTTCGACGTTCCAGAAGAACTGGCCGAGTGCCCGGGTGTGCTGCTCGGGCCAGCCGGTGTGGGTTATGTGCTTCAGGAAGGATGTGTGCGCCAGGAGGAAATCTGTCATGGTCAACTCGTGGTCGGGGCATGCATTTCGGGATGCTTTCACTGAGGCGGCGGGGTGCAGAGTTAGCACGCTGTTGGAACTTGTTATCCCCAATGTGTCATCCGGGTTGGACCTCTTCATCCGTGAGGCCTCGCGGCATCCTTCTGGAGTGAAGTACCAGAGCTCCACGTACTCGAAAGCGGCGATCTTCTGGAGGGTGTATTGCGACAGCCACTGGGTGATGATGTCGGGGGGCAGGGAGTCTTTGTCAAAGGCTGGGAGTTTCTCCTTCTTTTTGTCTGATTCTGCATGCAGTTGTGCCCCGCCGGGGTCCGCGTCTGCCGAGGGCTTGTGGTCTGGCTCCCTGCAGGCATTGCCTTGAGGTTGCCTCTCAGCGCACTGGCATTGTCCCTCTTCCCCTTGATCCTCCTGGCGTCTATTCCAGTCTTCCAGACAATGGTCGTGGTCTGTGTCCCAGGCTTCTTCTAGGTGCATGATGGCCGTCTGCTCGTCAATGTCTAGGCGGTGCATGAGAGCTTCCCGCGTGATTTGAAATGCACCGATGGTGAAATCCAGTCGCACTTCTTGCGTGGGGTTGGCCATGGGTACAAAAGGAGTGTGTGTGGGGATGAAGGGGAGGGCGGTGAGAATGTGTGAAAATGTGACAAAAACGGAACAGCTGGGCATATGGGCCAGACAAGGAGGTGATGGGCAGGGGAAAGGAGGAGGCACGTGCCGCTCCTCTGTGCGTGACCAAAGACGAGACTCTGTGACTTCGCTCATGCCTTGCTGCGCCACAGAGTGCCACTTACAAGTGTCCACGATTCCGAAGGTTCCAGAATTCCAGAACCATCGGAACTCTTCAACACTCTGCCAGAATGGAGACCGGAGGATGGATTACCTCCGGAATGCTACTGGACTCTGTTTCCTGAAGACTATGCTCCATATGGTCATATGGAAATCCCCATTCTTGAATCACCCTGTTCATCTCTTCTTCCTCTTCTGTAACTCTTGCCATGTGCCTTTAGAACTGTTCTTGTCACGGACCTCTGCTCCTCCTTTTCGCTCCTCCTTTCGGTGACTGTGTTATCCCATTCTGATCACTGACTTCACGAGGCCGTTGTAGTATACCATGTGTCCTGCCCATCGCTTTCCCGTTCCAAGATGGTTCCGGACTGTATAAGTAGCTGCCTGTTATCATGTATATCCCCAGCTAGATCTGCGCAATTATACACAGTGTTTAGTCTCATCCTGCCTGAGTATTGAGTCTCAGCAGAGAACCCCTAGGATCTCTATAGGACGTTGTGTTGCCTTTGAGGACACACTGGGACTAGATGTTGCACAAGCATAACAAAAGATCTAGCTCTCCCCATACCTCTGCTACCACGCAGCAAGGCACCCCCTCTAGTTGCCCATCATTTCGTATGGATACAGGGAAAACCCTCCTCAAGAGGACTCTGAGGACGAAACAGACAGAAAAGAATGATCAAGACTCGAATCCATCTCCAAGACCCTCAGGAGGAACCAATCCCACTTTGCCCAAAGTGGAACCCCTCCTCCTCCATCAAGATGTCATCTGTCTCGAAGAACTCCGTTCTTCTCTACCCATAACACCCCTACCCCTCAGATCAATCCCCTCCCCAATCCAGACCACTCAGAAATGGCTGAACTTAAAGCCAGACTCCCAGAAGAGTTCTCAGGAGAAGCATCTGATGCCAAATTCTGGATCAGAGCCATGGATGTGTACTTTCTTATGAACAAGGATAAATATGATGATTTAAAAAGAATCTACACTGCCCTCAACAGAATGTCAAAAGAACAAGGAAAGCAGTTCGCTGAAGCTGCATATGAAAACTTCAACTCCAGAAATGTTGCCCCAGATAAAGCCACCTGGAACAATTTCAAAAACGAGTTTTTGGAAATCTTCTCAGATAAGCACACTGCTGCTGACTCTTGACGGAAACTACATCAGATCATGATAAAAGGAAAAGGGTTAGATCCTCTCAATAAATTCAACACAGATTTCCAACTCCTCATATCAAAAGCCAGAATCATGGATCAAAATGCGCTGATTGAATGTTATATGAAAGGACTAGACCCAGACCTCACAGAAAGAATCCTTGGAATGGAAAAGGAACCAGGATCTTGGAAGAAATGGTCAGAAAAAGCTGCAGCTTTTGCCCAACAGCAGGATCGGATAAAAGACATCCAAAAAGAAAGAACAGACCATGGATGAGTTAACAACTGAGACCCAAATGCCATGGATGTGGATGCCCTTTAGACCACTGCTCTAGGACGACAAATGCTCTCCCCCACTGAAAGAGCTTGCCACATCAGGGAAAACAGGTGCTTCATCTGTCATAAAGTCAGATGCTTCACTAGAAACCATCCAAAAAAAGGAAACCCACCACCATGCCCCCCCCAGGAACTCAGCCAGGATCCAAACCATTGAAACAAAGAAAGGACCCATCGATGAATATGTGAAACAACTGGGAGAGAAGCAGGTGGATGAAAAGAAAGTACTCCGAGTACTTAAAGAATGCTTTGAAGATCCCAAAGAGGACAAAGAAACAATTGCAAAGATTGAACTCAAGGACAAAGGATTTTTGGATTTTTAAAGAGGGGACAGAAGTTGGCTCTCTGCTCCCCTAACTTTTCTTCTGTACTAGTATCAAGTGACCCAAAATCAATACTCGTTCCCATCTCACTTGAAACATCCAGAAGAACCACTGCCGAAACCACTGCCTTGATCGACTGCAGAGCAACTGGCTCCTTCATAAACTTAGACTTTGCCAAAAGAAACAATATACCTATGAAAAGAATAGCACAACCTATCAGGGCCATTAATGCAGATGGAACCACAAACCAAGCAGGACTTATCCAGTTCCAAACAACAATAACTTTTCACATTGGGAATATAGTGAAAAGCCGAACATTCCATCTCCTCCTAGCCAGCAAGGAGAATGTCATTCTAGGAATGAACTGGCTCAGGGAACAAAACCCAGACATAGACTGGGCAACAGGAAGAGTAACCCTCCAACTACCGACCCGAAACCAAAAACAAACCTTGAAAGAAAATGAAGAAGATGAAAGAAGGTACCTCATAAGATATCTCTGGAAGGATACTGAATTCGAAACCTACACATCGTACTGTGAAAGGTATGAAACCACTGAAGAATATGACATGAAAACAACACTATCCACGGAATTGGAGATGGAGAAAAAGCAAGAAAAGAGGGAAAAAGACTATAAAGACTTCAGAGACGTGTTTGAAGAAAACCCTCCAAATGTTCTACCACCTTCATGAGCCTATGATCACACCATCAAATTAAAGGAGACATTCATCCCAAAGAGGGTCAAAGCTTACCCCCTGTCCCTTCCTGAACAAGAAGCTTGCAAGAAGTTTGTAGAAGAAAATCTGGCAAATGGATGAATCAAACCATCACAATCTCCCCAAGCAGCACCCTTCTTCTTTGTTGGGAAAGCTTCAACCCTGCCAAGATTACAGATATCTCAATGAACACACTATAAAGAACGCCTATCCCCTACCAAACATCCAGTCCATTGTTGAACAAATAGGGAACTTGACTATCTTCATCAAGATGGACATCCAATGGGGATACCACAATATACAAATAGTACCAGAGGATCGGTGGAAAGCAGCCTTCATCACCCCTTTTGGACTATTTGAACCAACAGTGATGTTCTTTGGGCTGTGTAATTCTCCTGCCACGTTCCAGGCATTCATGAATGATGCCTTTGGGGATTACCTTACAGAAGGATGGCTAATCATCTACATGGATGATCTAGCCATCCACTCTTCCGATCCATCCCACCACAAAGAAAGGACTATCAAGGTCCTGGAACAACTTAGAAGCCTAGGACTTAGGTGTAAACTCCAGAAATGCACCTTTGACTCTCAAACTATGGATTATCTTGGCCTAACAGTTCAACCAGGGAAACTCGCAATGGATACAACCAAACTCCAAGCCATAAAAGAATGGAAACCCCCCAACTCCGTCAAAGCCATAAGATTCTTTCTAGGATTCTGCAACTTCTATCGAAGATTCATCCCGAACTTCGCCCAGAGAGTCGCCCCACTTAACGAACTTACTCGGAAGGACAAACTTTGGACTTGGACAGAGAAAGAACAACCGCCTTTGAAGACATGAAACTAGTATTCTCCACCTCTCCAGTCCTAAAACAGCCAGATCCAGAAAACCCATATTTTGTAATGACTGATGCATCACTCCTGGCCACAGGAGGCGTCCTCATGCAAAAAGACTCCAATGGCGACCTCCACCCATGTGGATACAGATCAACCACCCTGTCAAGTGCAGAACGAAACTATGACATATACAACAGAGAACTACTGGCAGTTATCCATGCTCTTAAAGATTGGAGGCACCATCTACTTGGAGCCTGACATGTGGTCCAAATACTCACTGATCACAAAAACCTCACCTACTTCAGAGCCCCCCATCAACTATCACGATACCACGCTCGATGACAAATGTTCCTGCAAGACTTTGACCACACCTTCACACATGTACCAGGGACACACATGGGTCCTGCTGATGCCCTCTTCAGAAAAGATGACATATCTACTGAATCAGACAATGCTGAGGTTGTTCTCCTTCCAGAAGACCTATTCTGTAAACAGATTGACCTCGCTTTAACTGACAAAATCGCAAAGTCCACTCCTTCTGATCCTTTTGTTCTCATGGCACTTGAGAAAATGTATGATGACACCGCCCCACTTCCAAGAACAAAGATGGCCGATTGGACCTTTGTAAATCAAGAACTCCATTTCCAAGGATGCCTTTTTATCCCTGAACCTGCTCGCCAAAAACTGGTTCATGATCTACACTACTCCCCAACTGGTGAACACATAGGTCACTTCCAAACACTAGCTGCTCTGGAAAAAGATTTCTAGTGGCCAGGAATGTCCACATTTCTGCGATGCTTCATCGCCGGTTGTGCTACTTGTGAAGCGAATAAAGTAAACACTCATCCTACATCCCCCCCTCTGATGCCCTTAAGCTCATCAGCATCTCAACCCTTTCAACAGATCTCCATTGACCTTATCTCGGGACTTCCTCCTGTCTCTGGATTTGACTCTGTCATGGTCATGGTCGACCATGGCCTTTCAAAGGGGGTAATTTTCTGCCCTTGCTCCAAAACCATTGATGCACAAGGAATCGCCCAACTCTTTTTCAACCATGTGTTTAAGAGATTTGGCCTCCATAACAGAATCATCTCGGATAGGGGCCCCCAAATTGCATCTGTCTTCGCCAGGGAGCTAGCATGACTACTCCAGTATGACATGGCCCTATCATCTGCCTACCATCCCCAGACAGATGGAGAAACTGAACGAATGAATCAGGAACTTGAAATCTATCTCCACATCTTTTGCAATGGATCTGCAGATCAGTGGGTTCCACTCCTTCCATTAGCTGAATTTCATCACAACTCAGCAACCCATTCCTCCACTCGGAAATCCCCATTCAAACTAATCATGGGATACCAACCCCGAGCCTATTCACCAATCGGAAAAACATTTGTTCTGGAATTGGAAAATAGGTTAACCAAATTGGAAGACTCTCAAAAAGAGGCACTAGCAGCACATGAACAAGCAAGAATGTTTATGGAAAGACGAAAAAGATCCATATTTACCCCATGGAAAGTTGGAGATAAAGTATGGTTGGAAGCAACCAATCTGAAAACAAACTACCCAGTCAGAAAACTAGCCCCCAAACGAGAGGAACCATTCAAAATCAACAAAGTAATCTCTCCCATAGCCTACCAGCTTCGCCTTCCCCCAACATGGAAAATCCACAATGTGTTCCATGCCAGCCTACTAACCCCTTATGTGGAAACATGGGAACATGGAGCCAACTTTTCCCAATCTACCTCGGAACTAATTGATGGAGAAGAGGAGTGGGAAATAGACAAGATCATGGCCTATAGGGGAAGAAAGGGAGCCCGTCAATTCCGCATCCGATGGAAAGGATATGGTTCTGGTGATGACACATGGGAGCCAGAAGCTAATCTTGAAAATGGGCTAGAAATTTTGGAGGTTTATAAACGATCAAGGAAACTCTGAAAATCTCAGAACAATAACCACACCCCATGAATACTCCCTCAAATCCCCCCATGAATCCCCAAGACTCCACACCCCCTGCATATCCCCTCTCATGTCCAGAATCTTCATTCCTGAACTACCTCCTATCCGAGGACATAGACTCCCCCCTATTTTTCAAAACACCCTCCTGGTATTGGTTCTTGAATGCCCAGCCCTCTATCACTACCTCGTCTCACACCCCCTCTATAATGAAGCACCTATCTTTCCCCCCTTATCGCAGCCTTTCAACGACTCTCACTCTCTGTCAGACTCAATCATGAGAGAGCTTGAAGAAATTCAACACCAGCAGAATCACTCGATTATGCACTCGAACACTCTTTGGCTAAAGGACGAATCCAAATCTGTCAAACTCTCACAGAGCTTGGAATCTTCAGGATTATCAACACATTCTCCAGAGTTGCTCTGGCCCCCTATCTCCAACCACTCCTCTGAGCCCTCACTAAGGAACAAGGAGAGAACTACCTCTTGAACCTCGCCCATGACCACCTTGCCATATCACCCTCTTTCATCCCCATTGTTGAGAAACTTAACGGGACCAGCCACGCCCGGAACCCTCCCATCATGGGAAGTACTGGATCACTGCTTGGAGGAATCGCCATGGCCGAGAGGAGAATTAAAGATGCAGCCCTACAAATGGCAGAAGGATTGGCCACAACCTCCATCCCCCAAACCCCCAAGTTCTACCCATTCGAGATGGCCCGAAGAAGTCTCTATCATTGATTGAAGGAAGTGAGGGACAGAGCACGAGTTCGATCAGAGAAAAAGAAAAAGGAAAACAGAAAGAGGCGCTGTCCCCCAACCCCATTCCCATTCCCCCAAGACCCACACCAGGACCAACTCACAGGAATAGAAAGTCCAACAAGCTCGCATGCTTCCAATGTGGAAGCATCAAACATTAATGACCCAACTGCCCTATTTACACATGCCCCTTTTGCCAGGGCAAAGCCCCAGGACACATCCAAAGGGAATGTCTCTCCAACTGATGTTCTTCCTGTAACAGAATGGGGCACTCCTTGAAACAACTCCTATTGCCCTGCAGTAGTGAGATGTGTAATGGTCCTTTGACCCTTGGTATAAAGGATATGATCCCTTTGGATCCTTATGAGCAATGATGGGAGGAAATCTCCAAGACTTCAAAGCTGGGGACTCCAGCCTCGAAGTCCAGGGGTTTATATACTATTCTACTGTATGTACATGTTTGTGTAAATACCATAAAGAGACATCGCACCATGATAAGAGGAAAATACATGATTGGCCAATAAGATGGCATGAGTCATAAAGAAGTGTGTCCGTGAGAAAGAGAAGTAAAGAAGCATGCCTCATGTGATGGGCATGTTGGGCATGAGGTGTGATGTCACCGATAAGAGATAAGGGTCTAGCCCTTGAGCATGTGACAAGTCACGTGACTTGTGATCTAGGCTGCTGAGATAAGCAGTCATGTGATAAGTTAGGTTGGAAAACCTCTAAGTTCCAATGGCCTTGTACCGATAGGGGTTTTCCTTATATAGGAGGTTAGGAGTTCGACTCCTGCCATGAGCGAGTTTTAAATAGTGAAATAGAGCATTCGTAACACTCCTCTGCTGAATGCTTCAACCCAGAAGACTTCAATGATGACAATGTCATCTTCAATGATGGGGACTTTGCAGGAGGTGACTTTAGGAGTTGAAGAGGGTCTTCAACAGATAGAAGAGGGTAATGTTACAAGTATCCACAGTTCCGAAGATTCCAGAACTGATTCCCACAGTTCCGACACTTCTGAAGTACATTCCCATGGTTCCGAAGGTTCCAGAATTCCAGAACCATCAGAACTCTTCAACACTCTACCGAAATGGAAACCAAAGGATGGACTACCCCCAGAATGCTACTGGACTCTGTTTCCTGAAGACTATGCTCCATATGGTCATATGGAGATCCCCATCGTTGAATCCCCCTGTTTGTCTCTTCTTCCTCTTTTATAATTCTTGCCATGTGCCCTTAGAACTGTTCTTGTCATGGACCTCCGCTCCTCCTTTTGCCCCTCCTTTTGGCGACTGTGTTATTCCATTCTTACCACTGACCCCATGAGGCCGTTGTAACATACCATGTGTCCTGTTGTCTCGCCTTTCCGTTCCGAAATGGTTCTGGACTGTATAAGTAGCTCATAGTTGTCATGTACATTCCCCAGCTAGATCTATGCAATTATACACAGTGTTTAGTCTCCTTCCTGCCTGAGTCTGGAGTCTCAGCAGAGAACCCCTTCGGAATTCTATAGGATGTTGTGTCGCCTTTGAGGACACACTGAGACTGGACATTGCACAAGCGTAACAAAGTGCAGCCATCGTTACAGCCTACTTGATGTACATGCACAAGCTGGACTTATCTATTACCCTCAACATGATCAAGGCCATGTGCCCACATACCAAGTGAGTGCTTGAGGCCCTGCTGCATTCAGTACTGACTATGCTCCACAGTCCCGATAAAGGCTTCCTCCAACAACTTAAGATATTTCACCAGGTAGCCTACAAGATATCTTGTGGGTTCAAGCCTGTTCAGATGTTTTACATAGAGAAAACTGTTGAAGAAGTCATGAGTAAGTCATTCATGCTGTTAATCACCTCACTGTTTATATGTGGGATTATTCTCCCCTGGCACATGAGGCTGATCATCACATCTTGAGATGGCAACAGTTCTCCTTTGCCAGGAGACATGTTTGCAAAATATCCGCAGACAGATGGCTTCAAATCAGTGTCTGATACCCCTGTCATTGTTCCAAGCAGATGCATACAATGCAAAATATGCAGATACAGGCCACATTTTCATCTATGACATCTGAGTAATGACTTATACTTGTCCCAGGCAGGAACTTGCCACACATGAGCACATGTTCAATCATGGCAGCCAACTTGGCCCCCCAACACCAGCTCTTCTTTCTCTGATGCCTGCTGCATCACACTATCCATCCAGCAACATTGATCCACTCTCTATGTGGCTGTCTATCAGTCTCAAGTTACCATTTCCTACCATCCATTCACAAAGCAATTGCAGCCCTGCTAGCACATGAACTCTGCATCCAATGGTGTTCTCAAAGGATGACTGGCCATTCTCATGGCTCTCAGTGGCTGTGGCCTCCTTGAGTTCCTTTCCATGTCAGCACTCAAGGCTGAAGATAATGCAGATGAGTCTGATGCCAACAAGGATGAGCTACAGATTCTCAGTGACACCTCTATGGCCTTGGCAGTCAAATCGCCCTCATGCTGCCTATCTGGAAGCAATGCATGCCCCTTTCAACTTTCACCAATCTTGATGGACAGAAATAGGCAGGACCTATTGCATGCACTCAAGAAGAGTGTGGAAAACAGGACCCTTTTTCCTAAAGCACTCATACAACATGTGCTGTCCCTGTAGACCTCATCACACAGCTCACATTCAACCCAAAGCTCACCATGCTATGCATTGTGGTGGGTCTGGCCATGACATGTTTGAATGGCAGCATGAGTGTGGGTGTGGGTGCCAAGGTGTTAAATGATGGATGAGATTGGGGTATGTGTCCAAAGATGTGATCATCCTCAAGGAAAAGGCATGGAATATCTGATTCAAGAGACTCAAGTGATGAGAGTATATTTGATGCTCATGTTTGTCCTGTATGTATTTATCTTCACATACTATATGTACAATATATTCAATGATCTGCAAAGAACTTATCCTTGTCACTGTTATCCTGAGCATTTTCACCATCCTCTGCTCCCAACTCATCCTCTTCCACAGGCTCTTCATTGCCATTATCTTCCTCCTCAACAATCTGGTCCAATCCTGAATATCCAAATTCATCCATCTTCTTGATGAGCTCTTCACTTGCAAGTGCCATGAATGAAACCCCAATATCTGATTCTTCACTTTCTTCATCACCCTCATTCTCTTTCTTGCCCTCTTCTTCACTCTCTTCACTCATCCCCTCATCTTTGCTTTGTTCATCGTCTTCATTGAACTTATTATCAAGCTTCATTTGATCTCTATCCATTCCACTCTCCATGATGAATGGTATCTTGTCAAGATCATCACAGTCATCAAGTAGGCACCTAGTTTCTGCTCTTGTTGTTTTATGTCCAACTCCATTCCCTCAATATCACATAAACATATCTCTGTCAACAAACCTGAGTATAGCCTAGTGAGTGCAATGCTGTGATAAACAATTCACTAATCACTTACATGTTGACATAGTACCAGCTGCAGTCCTTGTTTTTATCAGATGGACAACAAGCAATTGATTTGGGTAGTAAAGCATCAGTTTGTCTGTACACAAATGCTGGAATGAGATGTACCACTCAAACAACTAGATTGGGATCTAGGAACTCAAAGGCACCTAGATCTTCATGGGCATTGATGAATCTGATCTTATAGAGTCACTTTGCTGCCCAGCCAACAGATTCATGAATGTCTTGGCCAAACCATCTTACCCACAAAATGTGCATACAAGTCTGTTGTGCTTGCTGACTGTGTCATATATTGTCATGAAACACATCAAGAATATGAGCATACCAGTATGGATGTGGGTTTTTGGCTTCATCTTCTCATGCCAGTATCATTATATCAGCATTTGTGCATGGGGTTCAGTGAGTCCTGACACTGATGCAGATCATAAGTCATGTAGTTCACATGCAGAATCTTGTGATGATAAATTCAGTTCTGTATGAATAAAATTGAGTTCTATTATTGCAAGGAAAATGAAATGTCATTGCCATCATATGCTTTTCCAGATAACCATGCAAGGATATGTGTTTTCAGTCAAGGAAGAAAGTCCTGTCAGCAGATAAGTCACCATTATAAAATAATTGAATTGCCAACAGTGTCATTGCATACCTTAACAGCAAGATCATTCCAGTTTGCACATAGCCAAGCAGATAGGTTCCAGTGGCTTCTCTAAGAGTCAGACATTTGGTAATGATTTTTGGGAGAAGAATGTGGAAGGGGTTCTTGATTATCAAAATAAAGAAATGGCTGGTTTTTGCTGTTGCCATTGCTAGTATCTTTATCAGTCTGCAGAGTGGCCTGATGCTCAATGTCTTGCAAGTGACAAAGAAGATGCTTGTGTCATTGTTGCATAGCAATTTCACATGTGAATTTGATCTTGTTTGTCCTTGCATAGAACCGCTTCACCCATTGGTGTTCAAGCTCACCCTATTATATAGTCAGCAAAAAAAAAAAACATTTAAGACAGAAAAAATACAATTTGAGTCTGGTAGTTGTCTGTTGTTCCATAGAGCCAAATCAACTTGATATAGTCTCCCAATGAGTGTAGTTTATAGGTCAACATATTGAAGAATTGCTGCTTACTTGACACACATTCTAATGCAGGATTTTGACATGCTCTTTGTTTTCCTTTTGCAGCTCTGTTGCCTCATTGCCTAGCACATGTAGCTGTTTCACTTGAAAAATTGTATATACTGCATATGCTATGTTGAAATCTGCAGAAAAGATGACTGAGTCTAGTAGTTGAGTTGTCAAAGTGTCGAAGAGTTGTTGAAGTGTGCATATGCAGCTTTCCAAAGTTCAAAGAGCACACTAGTAGTGAGATTAAAATTGAGATCAACTTTAATTCTAAGATGCACCTGAAGAAGATCTTCAAAGTCATGTGCTGCAAGCTTCATGAGCCCTGAGATATTACCACTAAATTTTCAAATGGTATCACATCCAAATGTTGGGATCTGGTGATAACTAGTGGCATTTTATTATTTAAAAGCTATAAGCACAATTGTTTGCTTACTGCTTGTTTAACTTCTAAATTGTATCACTACCATAGGCATAAAGAATGTGCAACAAATGAGTTAACATAGCCTTCCAAACACCCAACTTAAACTCATGCATGAAGTTAGGTACAAGCATTGAGTAGAAATCAAATCTGAATTGTGACAAATTTTCTGAAAATGTGTTCTACACAAAAACAACTTGAAGTCAATGCCTTAAAGATACTTGATTCAATCAGAAAACTCACTTGAGTGGGAACCAATGACTGAGGTCCAAGAAGCATCTCAACTACTTTATTAGCTATGCTTCATTCCAAAGCAAAGATTACTTCACATGCTGTTTTGATCCAGTTTTGACATTGGTGGTTATTTGCCCATATATTTTCCCTTCTTTGCTTGCAATCTCTCCTAGTACCCAAACAATGTTACTCTTGTGCAATGTCTAGTTCCAGTGTGTTCTAAAAGACAACACAATGTCCTATAGAAATCCAAGAGGGTTCTCTGCTGAGACTCAAGACTCAGGCAGGGTGAGACTAAACACTGCATATAAATGTGCAGATCTAGCTAAGGAGTATGCAGGACAACTACTAGATATTTATACAACCTGAAACTATCTCAGGACAGAGAGGTGAATGGAACAGAACACATGGTACATTACAATGGCCTCATGGATTGATGGTAAGAATGGGACAACACTGCCATCAGAAGGAGGATGGATGGAGGAGTGGAGGTCCATCACAAAAGCAATTCTGGGGCCACATGGTAAGAGTTACAAAAGAGGAGCAAAGGAGGAATAGGGTAAGTCAAGAAGAGGGATCTCCATATGATCATATGAAGTGTAGTCTTTGGGAAATAATGTCCAGTAGCATTCAGAAGGGAGTCCATTCTCCAGTCTCCATTCTGGTTGAGGAGTGGTAAGGTATTCCAATGGTTTTGAGATTCTGGAACCTTTGGAATTGCAGGAAGGTATCTCAGAAGTGTCAGAAATGCAGGAACAAGTTCTGGAATCTTCAGAATCTCTGGAACTGTGCTTACTTGTAACATTACCCTCTTCTATCTGTTGAAGATTCTCTTCAACTTCTAAAGTCACCTCCTGCAAAGTCACCATTATTGAAGATGACATTGTCATCTTTGAAGTCTTCTGGGTTGAAACATTCAGCAGAGGAGTGTTCCATATCATGGCAGGAAGAGCATTGGTTGGAGGGGCATTCTCTTTGGATATGTCCAGAAGCTTTTTGGTGGCAGAAGGGACAAGTGTAAATGGAATAGTCAGGTCGCAGATGTTTGATGCTTCCACATTGGAAGCATGCGAGTTTGTTGGACTTCCTATTCCTGCGAGTTGGTCCTGGGGCATGTCTTGGGGGAATGGGAATGGGGTCAGGTGATGGTACCTCTTTCTGTTTTTCTTTTTCTTTTCCTCTAATTGAACTCTCGCTCTGTCCCTCACTTCAGCTGATGATAGGCTTCTTTGGGCCATCTCAAATGGGTAGAACTTGGGGGGTTTGGGAGAGGGAGGTTGCAGCCAATCCTTCTGCCATTTGTAAGGTTGCATCTCTAATTCTTCTCTTGGCCACAGCGATTCCTCCAAGCAAGAGTCTGGTGCTTCCCATGATGGGAGGATTCCAGGCATGGCTGGTTTCATTAAGTTTCTCAATGATGGGGGTAAAAGAGGGCAATATGGCAAGGTGGTTGTGGGTGAGGTTCAGAAGATAGTTCACTCCTTGTTCCTGTTACAATTCATTGGATCCCTCTCTTTTTCGTACTTTGCTTACTCTGTACACAAAGGACTTCAACCCTCACTGTTCAAGCCCCACTTGAGTCCTTTCTTTTAATCATTGTCTTTGCAATACTGCTTACTTATTTAGCGTGACTCATCTGCAGTTGTATCACCAATACTTATCTGATGCCATCGCATCCATTTCATAGTGACTCAGCTTCTTCACAATTCCATCGCTTTCCATCACTGACTTAGCTTCTTCCATTGATCTACCCTTAACCACTTGACTCACATATATAAACCTTCGATACTCAGATGTATTCACTATCTTAGACCTCCTGCAATTTACCTGGTATCTTGGAGTTGCTCTCAGGTCCCCCAGTCCTTGTTCTACTGTTGAGTGGACACTCCCTTTGAACCCTCAACCCATCACTAGTCTTGCGACATCCCTAAGACCTGTTGATCCCTCTGTCCTCAACAGTCCTCAGAACCTCTGCTAAGAAAGACCCTTAAGCGGACCCCCTTCGACCTGATGTTAGTCCTATGTTGGCCCTAGCCTCCCTGTCAAGGAACTCCCTTGTCAGGCCCCTCATTCTATCAGCTGTATAGTGACAGTAAGCCCTAGAACCCCTGCAGGCCTATGCTTGATCATACCAAGTGTAACAGTTCCTCAGTGAGGGCTCAGAGGAGTGGTCAAAGGTAGGGGGCCAAAGTAACTCTGGAGAAGATATTAATAATTCTGAAGATGCTAAGGTCTGCAAGGGTTTGGCAGATTTGAATTCATTCCTAAGCCAGAGAGTGTTTGAGTGTGTAATCAAGTGATTCTGCTGGTGTTGGATTTTTTCGAGCTCTCTCATGATTGAGTCTAACAGAGAGTGAGAGTCATTGAAAGGCTGCAATAAGGGGGGGAAGATGGGTGCTTTATCATAGAGAGGGTGTGAGACGAGATAGTGGTAGAGGGCTGGGCATTCAAGGACCAATACCAGGAGGGTGTTTTGAAAAACAGGGGGGAGTCTGTGTCCTTGGACAGGAGGTAGTTCAGGAACAAAAATTCCGAACATGAGAGGGGGTATACAGGGGGTGTGAAGTCTTGGGGATTCATGGGGGGATTTGAGAGAGTATTCATGAGGTGTGGTCATTGTTCTGGGGATTGTCAGAGTTTTCTCAATCATTTATAAACCTCCAAGAGTTCTGACCCATTTCTAAGATTGGATTCTGGTTCCCATGTGTCATCACCGGAACCATACCCCTTCCATTGGATGTGGAATTGGCAGGCCTTCTTTCTTCCTCTATGGGCAATAATTTTGTCTTTTTCCCATTCTTCTTCTCCATCTACTAACTTCAAGGTGAGTTGGGGGAAGTTGGCTCCATGTTCCCAAGCTACTGGAGAAATTACTTTTTCAATTTCAAATGGTCCTTCACATTTGGAAGATAGCTTTCTGGCTGGATAGTTCATTTTTAGATTGGTTGCTTTCAGCCATACTTTGTCTCCAATTTTTCATGGGGTAAATGTGGATCTTTTTTGTCTTTCCATAAACATTCTTGCTTGTTCATGTGCCACCAGTGCTTCTTTTTGAGAATCTTCCAGTTTGGTTAACCTGTTTTCCAATTCCGGAACAAATGTTTTTCTGATTGGTGGATAGGCTAGGGGTTGGTATCCCATAATTAGTTCAAATGGGGATTTCTGGGTAGAAAAGTGGGTTGCCATGTTGTGATGAAATTCAGCCAGCAGAAGAAGTGGAACCCATTGATCCGCTGACCCATTGCAAAAGATCCGGAGGTAGGTTTCAAGTTCCTGATTTATTTGTTCAGTTTCTCCATCTGTCTAGGGATGGTAGGCAGAAGATAAGGCAACATCATACTAAAGTAGTCGTGCTAGTTCCCTAGCAAATACAGATGTAAATTGGGGGCCCCTGTCAGAGATGATTCTGTCATGGAGACCAAATCATTTAAACACATGGTTGAAAAAGAGTTGGGCAACTTCTTGTGCATCAATGGTTTTGGAGCAAGGGCAGAAAATTACCCTCTTCAAAAGGCCATGGTCAACCACAACCATTATGGAGTCAAATCCAGAGACAGGAGGTAGTTCTGAGATGAGGTCAACAGAGACTTGTTGAAAGGGGTAAGATGCAGACGAGTTTAAGGACATCAGAGGGGGGGATATAAGATGGGTATTTACTTTATTGGCTTAGCAGGTAGCACAACCTGCAATGAATTGTTGGAGAAATGTGGACATTTCTGGCCACCAGAAGTCTTTTTCAAGAGCTGCTAAGGTCCAGAAATGGCCCATGTGTCCACTTGTTGAGAAGTAGTGTAAATCATGGATCAGTTTTTGACGGGTGGGTTCTGAGATGAAGAGGCATCCCTGAAAACAGAGTTCCTGATCCACAAAGGTTTAGTCTGACAACTTTGTTCTGGGAAGTGGAGGGGTGTCATTATACATTTTCTTAAGGGTGGTGAGGACAAAGAGATCAGAAGGGGTAGATTTTGCAATTTTGTCTATTAAAGCAAAGTCAATATGTTTATAGAATAGGTCATCTGGAAGGAGAACTACCTCAGCATTGTCTGCTTCAGTGGATATGTTGTCTTTTCTTGAGAGGGTGTTAGCAGGGCTCATGTGTGTTCCTGGTACATGTGTAAATATGAGGTCAAAGTCTTGTAGAAACATTTGCCATCTAGCATGGTATCATGATAGTTGATGGGGGGCTCTGAAGTAGGTAAGGTTTTTGTGATCAGTGAGTATCTGGACCACATGTTGAGCTCCAAGCAGGTGGTGTCTCTAATCTTCAAGAGCATGGATGTCCACCAGTAGTTCTCTATTATATATGTCATAGTTTCATTCTGCACTTGATAGAGTGGCAGATTGGTATGCACATGGGTGGAGATCACCATTGGAGTCTTTTTGCATGAGAACTCCTTCTGTGGCTAGGAGCGAAGCATCTGTCATTACAAAATATGGATGTTCCGGATCCAGCTGTTTTAAGACTGGGGAGATGGAGAACACTTGTTTAATGTCTTCAAAGGCATGTTGTTCTTTCCCTGTTCAAGTCCAAGGTTTGTCTTTTCAAGTAAGTTTGTTAAGTGAGGCAATCCTCTGGGTGAAGTTCAGAATGAATCTTCGATAGAAGTTGCAGAATCCTAAGAAGGATCTTACTGCTTTGATTGAGTTAGGAGAGGTTCTATTCTTCTATGGCTTGAAGTTTGGTTATATTCATTGCGAGTTCTCCTGGTTTGATCATTAGACCAAGATAGTTCATGGTTTGGGAGTCAAAGATGCATTTCTGGAGTTTGCATCTAAGTCCTAGACTTCTAAGTTGTTCTAGAACCTTGATAGTCCTTTCTTTATGTTTGCATGGGTTAGAAGAATGGATGGCTAGGTCATCCATATAGATAATCAGCCATCCTTTTGCAAGGTAATCCTCAAAGGCATCATTCATGAATGCTTGGAAAGTGGCAGGGGAGTTGCACAATCCGAAGAACATTACAGTTGGTTCAAACAATCCAAAGGGGGTGATGAAGGCTGCTTTCCATTGATTCTCTGATATGATTTGTATATTGTGGTACCTTCATTGGATGTCCATTTTGGTGAAGATGGTCAAGTTCCCTATCTGTTCAACGATGGATTGGATGTTTGGTAGGGAATAAGCATTCTTTATAGTATGCTCATTGAGGTATCTATAATCTTGGCAAGGTCGGAGTTTCCCATCATTTTTATAAACAAAGAAGAAGGGTGCAGCTTGGGGGGATTGCAATGGTTTGATTCATCCATTTTCCAGGTTTTCTTCCACAAACTTTTTACAGGCTTCTTGTTCAGGGAGAGAGAGGGGGTAGGCTTTGGCCCTCTTTGGAATGAATGTCTCTTTGAGTTTGATGGTATGGTCATATGCTCATGAAGGGAGCAGAACATTGTGGGGGTTTTCTTCAAACACATCATTGAAGTCTTTATAGTCCCTTGATAATTCTTTTTTTTCTTGTTTCTTCTCCATCTCTAGTTTCATGGACAATGTTGTTTTCATGATGTATTTTTCAGTGGTTACATATCTTTCACAGTATGCTGTATGGATCTCGAAATCGAGGTCCTTCCATAGGTATTTTATAAGATATCTTCTTTCATCTTCTTCATCTTCTTTTAGGGTTTGTTTCTGGTTTCAATTTGATAGTTGGAGGATTACCCTCCCTGTTGCCCAGTCTATGTCTGGATTTTGTTCCCTGAGCCAGTTCATTCCTAGAATGACATTCTTCTTGCTAGCTGGAAGGAGATGGAATGTCCAGCTTTTCATCACATTTCCAATATAAAAGGTGATCATAGTTCAGAATCTGATAAGTCCTGCTTGATTTGTGGTTCCATCTGCATTGATAGCCCTGATGGGTCATGCTATCCTTTCCATGGGTAGATTACTTCTTTTGGAAAAATCTAAGTTTATAAATGAACCAGTTGCTCCACAATCGAGCATGGCAGTGGTTTTGGCAGTGGTTCTTCTTGATATTTCAAGTGAGATGGGAACAAGTATTGATTTTGGGTCACTTGATACTAATATGGAAGAAAAGTTAGGGAGGCAGTGAGCTGATTTCCATGCCCTTTTTAAAAATCCGAAAAGCCTTTATCCTTGAGTTTGACCTTTGCAATCATTTCTTCCTCCTCTTTGGGATCTTTGAAACATTCTTTGAGTACTTGAAGTACTTCCTTCTCATCTACCTGCTTTTCTCCCAGTTGTTTCACATATTCATTGATGGGTCCTTTCTTTGTTTTGATGGTTTGGATCCTGGCTGGGTTTCTTAGGGGACGTGGTGGTGGATTTCCTCTTTTTGGATGATTCCTGGTGGAGCATCCAACTTTGTGACAGATGAAGCATCTGTTTTCCCTGATATGGCAAGCTCTTTTGGTAGGGGAGAGCATTCGTCGTCCTAGGGCAGTGATTTAAACAGTATCTATATCCATGGCATTTGGATCTCAGTTGTTGGTTTGTCCATAGTTTTCCCTTCCTTTTTGGATGTCTCTTATCTGATTCTGTTGTTGGGCAAAGGCAGTAGCTTTCTCCAACCATTCTTTCCATGACTCTGGTTCTTTTTCCATTCCAAGGATTCTTTCTGTGAGATCAGGGTCCAATCCCTTCGTATAACATTCAATCAGGGCATTTTGATTTGAGATTCCAGCTTTGGATACAAGGAGTTGGAAGTCTGTGTTGAATTTATTGAGAAAGTCTAACCCTTTCCCTTTCATCAAGATCTGGTGTAGTTTCAGTCAAGAGTCAGAAGCAGTGTGCTTGTCTGAGAAGATTGCCAAGAATTCTTTTTTGAATTCATTTCAGGTGGCTTTGTCTGGAGCAACAGTTCCAGAATCAAAGTTTTCATATGCAGCTTTGGCAAACTGCTTTCCTCACCTTTTTGACATCCTGTTGAGGGTGGTATAGATCTTCTTTAAATTGTTGTACTTATCTTTATTCATGAGGAAGTACACATCCATGGCTCTCATCCAGAATTTGGCATCAGAGGCTTCTCCTGAGAACTCTTCAGATAGTCCAGCTTTGAGTTCAGTCATTTCTGAGTGTTCCGGGTAGGGCAGGGGATTGCTTGGGGACATAGGGGTGTTGTGAGTCGAGGAGGATGGATTTCTTCAAGACAGATGAGATCTTGGTGGAGGAGGAGGGGTTCTACTTTGAGCAAAGTGGGATTGGTTTCTTCTAAGGGTCTCAGAGATAGATTCAAGTCTTGATCGTTCTCTTCTGTCTGTTCCATTTTCAGAATCCTTGTAAGAAGGGTCTTCCCTGTATCTGTATGAAATGATGGGCAACTGGTGGGGGTACCTTGCTGCATAGTAGCAGAGGTATGAGGAGAGCTAGATCTTTTGTTACACTTGCACAATGTCTAGTCCCAGTGTGTTTTCAAAGGCAACACAATGTCCTATAGAAATCCAAGAGGGTTCTCTGCTGAGACTCAAGACTCAGGCAGGGTGAGACTAAACACCACATATAAATGTGCAGATCTAGCTGAGGAGTATGCAGGACAACTACTAGATATTTATACAACCTGAACTATCTCAGGACAGAGAGGTGAATGGAATAGGACACATGGTATATTACAATGGCCTCATGGATTGATGGTAAGAATAGGACAACACTGCCATCAGAAGGAGGATGGAAGGAGGAGTGGAGGTCCATCACAAAAGCGATTCTGGGGCCACATGATAAGAGTTACAAAAGAGGAGCAAAGAAGGAATAGGGTGAGTCAAGAAGAGGGATCTCCATATGGCCATATGGAGCATAGTCTTCAGGGAATAATGTCCAGTAGCATTCAGGAGCAAGTCCGTTCTCTGGTCTCCATTCTGATTAAGGAGTGGTAAGGTATTCCGATGGTTCCAAGATTCTGGAACCTTTGGAATTGCGGGAAGGTATCTTGGAAGCGTTGGAAGCACAGGAACAAGTTCCAGAACCTTCAGAACCTCTGGAACTGTGCTTACTTGTAACAAACAACCAATCTTATACTTCTCAATGAAAGAATGTAAACATGACAATGTCCAAGAAATTTGATACATGCCAGTAGAATTCTATGGAATATTAATAGTGGTTACTTGTGTTTTTATAGACAATGAATTGAAATGTTCCAAGTAAGTGCAGTTCTAAAGGTTCCGGAACTTGTTCCCGCAGTTCTGACATTTCCAAAGGTTCTGAAATCCCAGAACCATCAGAACTCTTCAACACTCTTCTACCAGAATGGAAATCTGAGGACGGACTACCTCTAGAGTGCTAGTAGACTCTGTTTCCCGAAGATTACACTCCATATGATCATATGGAGATCCCCATTCTTGATCCACCTTGTTCCTCTTTTGTTCCATTTCTGTAACTCTTACCATGTGTCCCCAGAACTACTTTTGCCACGGACCTCCGCTCCTCCTATCATTCCCCTTCTGATAGCAGTATATTTGCATTCCTACCATTGATCCACGAGGCCATCATAGTGTACCATGTGCCCTGTCCCATCGCCTTTCCATTCTGAGATGGTTCTGGGTTGTATAAATACCTAGTAGTTGTCCTGTATACTCCTCAGCTAGATCTGCACAATTATACACAGTGTTTAGTCTCATCCTGCCTGAGTCTCGAATCTCAGATGAGAACCCCAAGGATTTCTATAGGATGTTGTGTTGCCTTTGAGGATACACTGGGACTACATGTTGCACAAGTGTAACAAAAGATCTAGCTCTCCCCATACCTCTGCTACCACGCAGCAAGGCACCCCACCAGTTGCCCATCATTTCTTACGGATACAGAGAAAACCCTCCTCACAAGGATTCTGAGGATGAAACAGACAGGAGAAAACAATCAAGGCTCAAATCTATCTCTGAGACCCTCAGGAGGAACCAACCCCACTTCGCTCAAAGTGGAATCCCTCCTCCTCCATCAAGATCTCATCTGTCTTGAAGAACTCCATTATCCTCAGCCTATAACACTGCTACTTCTCAAATCAATCCCCTCCCCAATCTGGACTCAGAAATGGCTAAACTCAAAGCTGGACTACCAGAAGAGTTCTCAGGAGAAGCATCTGATGTCAAATTCTGGATGAGAGCCATGGATGTATACTTCCTCATGAATAAGGACAAGTATGACGATTTAAAGAAGATCTACACTGCCCCCAACAGAATGACAAAAGGGCAAGGAAAGCAGTTTGCTGAAGCCACATATGAGAACTTTGACTCTGGAACTGTTGCCCCGGATAAAGCCACCTGAAGTGAATTCAAAAAAGAATTCTTAGAAATCTTTTCAAACAAGCACACTGCTGCTGACTCTTGACAAAAACTATATTAGATTGCGATGAAAGGGAAAGGGTTAGACTCTCTCAATAAATTCAACACAGACTTCCAACTCCTTGTATCCAAAGCTGGAATCTCAGATCAAAATGCTCTGATTGAATGTTATATGAAGGAACTGGATCCAGGTCTCACCAAAAGAATCCTTGGAATGGAAAAGGAACCAGGATTATGGAGAGAATGGTCAGAAAAAGCTGCTGCTTTCACCCAACAAAAGGATTGGATAAAAGACATCCAAAAAGGAAGGATGGACTATGGGTGAACCAATAACTGAGATTCAAATAACATAAATATAGATACCCTTCAAAACACTGCTCTAGAATGACAAATGCTCTCCCCTACTGAAAGGGCTTGCCACATCAGGGAAAACAGATGCTTCATATGTCATAAAGTTGGATGCTTTACCAGGAACCATCCAAAAAGAGGAAACCCACCACTGCATCCCCCAAGAAACCCAGCCAGGGTCCAAACCATTGAAACAAAGAAATGATCCATCAACAAATATATGAAACAACTGGGAGAAAAGCAGGTAGATGAAAAGGAAGTACTTCGGATACTCAAAGAGTGTTTCAAAGATTCCAAAGAGGAGAAAGAAATGGTTGCAAAGATTGAACTCAAAAATAAAGACTTTTCAGATTTTTAAAGAGGGAACAGAAATCGGCTTACTGCTCCCCTAACTTTTCTTCTGTATTAGTATCAAGTGACCCAAAATCAATAACCATTCCCATCTCACTTGAAATATTCAGTTGAAACCACCGCCTTGATCAATTGCAGAGCAATCGGTTCATTCATAAACCTAGATTTTGCCAAAAGAAACAATCTACCTATGGAAAGGATAGCATGACCTATCAGGGCTATCAATGCAGATTGAACCACCAATCAAGCAGGACTTATCCAGTTCTGAACTATGATCAACTTTTACATTGGAAATGTAATGAAAAGTCAAATATTCCATCTTCTTTCATCTAGCAAGGAGAATGTCATTCTAGGAATAAACTGGCTTAGGGAACAAAATACAGACATAGACTGGGCAACAGGAAAAGTAACCCTTCAACTATCAAACCGGAATCAGAAACAAACTCTGAAGGAAGACAAAGAAGATGAAAGAAGATATCTTATAAGATACCTCCGAAAAAATCCCAATTTCAAGATCCACACAGCATACTGTGAAAGATATGAAACCACCAAAGAATATATCATGAAAACCATGTTGTCCACAGAACTAGAGATGGAGAAGAAACAAGAGAAGAAGGAATTACCAACAAACTATAAAGAATTCAAAGATGTGTTCGAAGAAAACCCACCAAATGTTCTATCCCCTTCATGAGCATATGACCATACCATCAAACTCAAGGAGACATTTGTTTCAAAGAGGGCCAAAGCTTATCCCCTCTCTCTCCCTGAACAAGAGGCCTGTAAAAATTTTGTGGAAGAAAACCTGGCAAATGGATGAATCAAACCATTGCAATCTCCCCAAGCTGCACTCTTCTTCTTTGTTGATAAAAAAGATGGAAAACTCCGACCTTGCCAAGATTATAGATACCTTAACAAGCATGCCATAAAGAATGCTTACCCCCTACCAAAAATCCAATCCATTGTTGAACGAATAGGAAACTCGACCATCTTCACTAAAATGGACATTCAATGGGGGTATCACAATATACAGATTGTACCTGAGGATCAATGGAAAGCAGCCTTCATCACTCCCTTCGGATTGTTTGAACCAACTGTAATGTTCTTTGGATTATGCAACTCCCCTGCCACTTTCCAAGCATTCATGAATGATGCCTTTGAGGATTACCTTGCAGAAGGGTGGCTGATTATCTATATGGATGACTTAGCCATCCATTCCTTCGACCCATCCGAACATAAAGAAAGAACTGTCAAAGTCCTAGAATGACTTAGAAGCCTGAGATTTAGGTGCAAACTCCAGAAATGCACCTTTGACTACCAAACCATGGACTATCTTGGCCTAACAATCTGACCAGGAGAACTCGCAATGAATATAACCAAACTTCGAACCATAGAAGAATGGAAACCCCCTAACTCATTTAAAGCAGTAAGATCCTTCCTGGGATTCTGCAACTTCTACTGAAGATTCATTCTGAACTTCACTCAAAGAGTTGCCTCACTAAACAAACTTACTTGAAAGGACAAACCCTGGACTTGGACAGGGAAGAAACAACTTGTCTTCAAAGACATGAAACAAGTGTTCTCCACCTCCCCAGTCTTAAAACAGCCGAATCCAGAACACCCTCTTTATGTTTATGGAGGTTGTAGCCTGCAATATTAGGCATTGTTGCATAGTAAAGTTATAGCTCAATGTTGAGATTTTTTGTAAATCTCATATAAACCTCATCAAATCTGCTTTTGCATTACCTTAATCAAGTAATCTACTTGGTGACTAAGTACACATCATATACATTTTTCTTCATCAACCTCATGGGACATCCTAGGCTCTATTATACAAAGGACGACAGATTGAAGGCAAAGCAACTATACAGCAAAACATACTATTTAAAGTAAAATTTCTCCCCTTGTCTGAGTTGACATTTGATTTACAAAACTTAAGACATATCTCTCTCAGGAATCATGAGCAAATCAGTCTAAAAAATAAAGCCAAGTATCAGTTAATACAGGAGTATGTATGTTACTTGCTTTGAAAAAACATCATTCATGAATCACTGATTCTATACTGCTATACAGAACAAGTTACATGCCAGAAGCTAAAGCTCTGCCACTGGACACACCATTCAGCAGCATTGCAGCACTTCAGTAAGACATCATTGTTGTGGTAGCACTCTCTAATTTTATGTCATAGGAAAGGGCATATAACCTTGAAATCATTGGAGCCTGCCTTTATGAGTGTAGTTCAGGATTCATCAAGAGTGTTCTTCAACAAACTTGCTATCAATGTTTCAGACTCAGACTTTACAATTTGCTTGATGTTCACAGGACACCTTTGACACTTGCTAAAGTGGATGGAAGAGATTAATAACTATGCTTGCACCCTTCATGCAAATATTTTGCAAGCAGACAGTGTTTGCAATAAACAAAGGCAAGTTGAAATTACCATGTGCAGGATCTCAGAGGTTCTGCATGCTATAAAAGATATGTTGTTGCATGATGCAGATGGTATGAACATGTTCTTAAATGCATACCATTTCAGGCAGCTAGTTTACCAAATGAGTCTGGATATTATACCACTTCCATAGTTTTTTTTTATTATATATTTATTGTCCTTGGGGGCTTTGCCCCCATAGTAGATGTTACATGCACTGGACTTCCATAGTTTTGAAACATCTGACATTACATATCTATAAATTTTTTCAACAAACTATTGATTGTATGTTTTGTACAGTTACACTTTTCAATCCACATTATAACACTGGCTAAAAAAGAAATCCCAATTCTTTACAAAATGTGCTGCCAAAAGTAGTAGGTACATTGCTACTAAACCAGTTTTTTCACAATGTTGTGTTGAATCACCTCTGCCATCTCTAAAAATCCAGTATCAACAGATGGGACATAGGTATATGTATGAAGCAAGGCTAATACCCTGCACATGAGGACTGGTAAGCTGCCTTTAAAAATCAGTTAATGGCCAAGAACAAATGATTAAAACTCACAACAAAGAGAACACACCAACATGATGACTGCATGTGAGAAGATAGAAAGGCCCAGCAGCATTGGGCTTCAGAATGTCAAATTTGTAGCCCTGATAGGCTTTCTGGAAATATGTCTGCCTATCAACAATGTCTGTCATAACCTCAGCTTCCATAATAATTGCCAATACAGAAGTATCAGCAGCAATTGGGTTGGCAGCAATAGCACTAATCAATGTAGTGGTTGTGGCATGATTAGTGGAATGAGCAACATGCATGCAAGAATGCATGCACATAGCTTCACTCTCTGTCAATGTCATGTTCTCCAAAAGGAAAAGGATAGCCTCTATCAGTCAGAGAGATCAGTAGATTTAACACAGACATAAGGAGCACAGAGTGACTCATCAAGGTAGCCATTTGTCATGGTAATATAGTTGTGGCTGTCAGGTTACAAGTTCTTAGTCTGAAAAAAAACTGATGACAGAAGATTATATACTTGTGGCATGTTGATGAAGAAGTTTGAAACTCCAACAAAGCAGACATCATTCAGAGTTTCTAGAGCACGGCAAGGTGGCAGGAGTACAATAACATGATATGATGCATGATCAGCAATCAGTGACCATGAGAATCAAATTAAAGAAAGTAATATTTCTATTAATAATGGCCCCTGACTGCCAACCAATGGGGTATAAACTGAATCAATGGGACAGAGCCTCATGCACATAATGCATGGCTGCAACTTCATTAATGCTTCAACTTCTTCCTTCTTCTCCCTCGAAAGTCCTTAGACAAAAAACCAGTTTTCATATCCCAAAATCTCTTAAAGTTGAGGTGCATGCTCTTGGAGATTCACTACTCTTCTCATCTAGCTTGATGCCACAGAACGTTTCGATTGATGAAATACCAGTGGTGAAAATCACTGTTCTGAGAAAGTTACTCCTCTATTCCTTCTCTTTCACTTACAACCATGACTGGGATGTAGATGACAGAGATGAAGGCAGAGGACCTATGGTCAGTCAATTCTTTTTCTTTGCATTTTTTGTTGATTCACTTTCTGATGTAGCACTTTGAGCTTTCTGTCAAAGAGCTGCCTGCTGTGCATGAGGGCACAGATGACAGTCTCAACATCTATGTGATGCCATTCCCAAACCTGGGAGTCTTAGGCTCAAGTAAGGAGAGAAACTTATTAACCATGAGTACTCTATTTATCAAATCTTGCAATGCTAAAATTTCCAAATTTCCAAAAGCAGCAAGCTTCTAATTCATTCAGCTCACAAACTGCCTTGCATGTTCCGCTATCAGGAGTCATCATTCCCAACTCTGCAGGGGCAGTTTCCTTGTCTCAGCACAGTGCATCGGCCCCTGTTCTGTCAAGGTCTTTGATCAAAAAGAAATTAAAAGACACTATTGTGGGAGTGAATCACTGAAGAAAGTAGTAAGCAATATGATTTTTTGGTTGTTTGTTGAGAAGTACATAGATGTAATTCAGAATGCTTTGCCTGAGACACACTAGCAAGTAGTCATTACAGATCTAAGATACATTTTAGCTTACTAGTTCTCTGCTACCATGAAGCCCCCAGAGCTTGAGACTAGCACCAGCATCCTTGATGAAATCATGCAGCACCATATATTGACTGCTTGAACACAAATGAAAAGGCCAGTTACAAATGTTTTTGTGCATGAGGCTCACCATGCTGTACAACTTGCTACTATCATTGGAGTTGGCATTTCGGATACCACTGCAGATTCAAAATCACACCTGGCTCACCATTGTGTCAAACAGAATAAAAAACTTGGCAAGAAGCTGTCTACTACTATCCTTTATTGCAAGACTGCAGCTGTCATGAAGCAGTCAAAGCACTTGCACTCCACATTCCACTTACACAAGAATGGCTCAGTCACACAAATAAGGAAGTTTTTCAAGCACACCACCACTACAACAGAAGAAACTACAGTACCAGATACAACTGGTATCTCTCCTGATCTTGTGAATGACTTTCCATCTGAACTTGTGGACAACTCACCATTTGAGATGAATCTGGATATCTACCATGGCCCAACCAGAAGGTGTACTGCTAGTGTAAGTTTCTTATTGCTATGCTGATGCTTACTTATGTGTCATGACAGGACAATCTTCTTTTGAAATGGTTGAAAGATCTATTATACTTGACATGGTCAAGCATAGGCCTGCAGTGATTCAAGGGCTTACTGTCACTATACAGCAGACAAGACAAAGGGTCAGACAAGGGGGTTCCTTGACTGGGAGGCTAAGGTCAATGTATGACTATCGTTGAGTCAAAGAGGGTCCACTCAAGGGTCTTCCTTGGCAGAGGTTCTGGAGACAATTGAGAACAGAGAGATCAATGGGTCTAAGGACGTCGCAGGACTAGTAACAGATCAAGGGTTCAAAGGGAGTGTCCACTCAATAGTTGTTACGAACGCTCTTTTCACTATTTAAAAACTCGCTCATGGCAGGAGTCGAACTCCTGAACTTCTATATAAGGAAAACCCCTATCGGCTCAAGGCCGTTGGGACTTAGACGTTTTCCAACATAACT
>JBBPMF010000379.1:14243-26647 GCA_038090175.1 Austroboletus eburneus | reverse complement strand
ACATATATGCCAGTAGTCTCTTCTGAGATTCTTATAGTTATGTGGCCGTACATATAATCATACGACCACTTCGACTCGGAAGCATGTTTGGAATATCTTTCATTCGGTCTCCGGGTCGCCGTCAACCCTGCGAGCCCGTCGGTATCAGGGCCGCGGGCCATCTCAGCAAGGTTTTCTCTCTCCACAGATACGAGGAAATGTGATTCGAGAACGCTGGCGGTCTTCATATAGGGAACCACTTTCCATACCATTGTGTGCTTCGTATGGATACGTGCGAGTCGCCGAGCTCACACCAATATGCTCTACTATCTGAAGAAAGTTTCTAGGTTTCTGACGGAAGCCGGTTGATTATGCTTCTTTAGAAAGCCGGGAAGCACGATCCGATGTGAGAAGCCGTCATAAACTGATACTCCAAGACATCGTCAGACGAGACAACCCAGCATAAGTCGGACCGTATGAACGAACCTGTTGTCACGGCTACCATGTATGCGGGATTGAAACGTGCTCAACGTTCTCGAAACACTGCTCTTGTCGAATTCCGCTCAGTCCGCGGGAACAACTGTTTCCTCTGATCCACGATTGACACAAAGCCTCCTCACTCCCCGGGGCAGGTGGGTCACGGTGCCACTCTCCTTCTCGTTGCCATCGTCTTCGGACTGCACTACTGATACTCCCGTATGTAGTGGATGTGGCATCCTGGGAGCTCGGGTATCGAACACCTCGATTTGACGTACGAGGATAAATTACTCGACACTTATGTGAGATTGGTGGATGCTGAAGGTGTGAAAGGGATAATTGATGCACTACACTCATCAATACACAATGAAGCACTAAAGCACACAACGGAAGAAGGGTCCAAAAGACTTACATTCGTTTCGGGACTTGTCTCGAATGTCATAAATATACAGTAGTATCATACTGAGTAAAATACCAATTATTGAAACGCATTGGACGTCCCATGTATCTTTTCTAACAAGACTTCGTATTCCGGAAACAATGCTTTTGTCATCTCATTCACAAACGATCTCAACACCGTACTCTTGAAAACCAGGTTCGCAAAGTACGGATTCCCGCCCACCGTCAGAATATTAGCAAGGAAGCCATAAACGGTCAGGTCGATACGCGACGGAAGCTCCCCGCCGTGGAAGTACTTGCGATCCGCATACTTGATCTCGAGCGCATCGAACGCTTCCTTTTGCAGACGGTGCACTTCCTCTGGAGAATGACGGCCCATCCCCGCAGCGTACATCACGCCCGTCACCCTCCGCCAGAAATACGATGACAAGAGGGGTCGCAGGGGCCACGGAACGGCGCCAAACTCTTCCTTGGACGTGATCGCAAAGTTTTCATCAATGAACCACCGGTCGTATATGATAGCAGAGTACAACACCTCCTCGACGTACGCTTGGAACGCTCTCGACTCGGCCTTCTGAGCGGCAGTCAAGCCTGCGAGTTCGTCGGGGTCTTTGATAAGTCCTTTCTCCACTAGGTGCCGGACGATGAAGTGTGAATCAGGAACGGTGGTAGTTTGGCCGTCGTGGGTTATCTCAGTATAAGGGACCTTTCCTTTGGGTGCTTTGTAGGGATACGTGTCACGGAGCTCGTACGAGATCTTGCTGTATCTGAGGAATGTCTCTAGTTTCTGACAGAACCCTGAAGAGCTCGGTTGATTGGGCTTCTTTGGTACGCCAAAGAGCACAACATGAGGGTCAGATGACGTCATGGGTTTTGTTTATGCGCTTGAAGTTGGGATGTTATCAGACGGGGCGTCCACCTCCAGTCAGACAACGTGCACGAACCTCTGAGCGACAGTTAAAGGGTGATTTCGTGGGATGGGCTAGGCTAAGCGCTCTCGACTGTGTCCATTTTCAATTTCGTCATATTGATTACGAAGCAGCTCGGCCATTCCGCAGTCAACTTGAACCAACTGTAAAGTATGCCACAGGCGAAGGAAAATATTCACACACTGACAGGGTATCTCAGATCCGATCGATCGTCCGCCGCACTACGTCCAGTGCCCGCGTCATCGAATGCCCCAGATCAACGTCCTTTACTTTGCGGCCGCGTCCACATGTACGGGTCTCTTTGAGCAAACCGTCACCATTCCTTCTCCCACCCACTCGGGTGGTGACACCGACGAATCCTCACAATTCCCGCTCGCATCCCTCGCATCCCTCCTCGTCTCACTGCATCCCAAAACTGGCCTGGACAAGGTCCTCAAGACAAGCCAGTGGAGCGTAAACGCGGAGATGGTACCCGAGTCCGACGTCGACTTGGTGTTCTTGCACGGCGGTGAAGAGGTTGCCGTGATCTGTCCTGTCTCGGGGGGTTGATGATTACTGGTGCCGACGACAAGGTGCTGTCAGCATCTAGTCAGTCATATACTATTTGCTTTAGGGAATCCAATAGGTCGGTAAGCAACTGATGCAAGGTTACTCTCACTGAATGATCTTTTTGCTTTTCCAAATTCCATAGGAAGAAATGCCGTGTAGAATACATCCAGGGGTACCCTAGCATGTTCCCCATCGAAGAATGGAGTGTCATTTGTCTCGCATCTACGTCTAGATTCCTACCCGCAATTATCGCGCATCAAGATCAAAGATTTCGGTTCGAGCAAAGCCATTGACTTTTAAGTATTCGTACGGCGGTCTCACCTTGCGTAGCTCTGGAACTCAGTTGGTGCCCAGATTTCGCACAATAACCTTCCTCGCAACTCTCATACTAATCCACTTCATAATATCGACCTACAGTAATGTGCCCTTACAAGCCACATTCTTGCACACCGCAGACGAATTGGTGGGTAGAACACCAGATGTAGGATGTTTCTGATGCCCAACGCCCAGGTAGAGGTCGACTGTGAGCATGCCACGGCTTTGGGGCCAGTAGTTGACGTCCTCGAATGTCCAAGTAATTCATAAATGACGTGGTTTCCCAAACAGAGCTGCTAAAGAAGAGTCATTGCTTGGCTGGTCAAATGTCAACCAGTGACTCGTCTGTTTCATTTAGAGATGTCCCGACTGGTTTTGGGGTTCTCACTTTAATCCATATAGTACAGACACCATATAGCTTACCATGCCTATATGCAAGTCGAAAAATCAATTATTCTTTTCTGAATATGTCGTGCTCCAGTTGGGCCAGGAATTCATCGGCATCAGGATAGCTCTTCTTGATAGAGCGCGTCTCAGACGTGCGAGAGGTTGAACTAACAGCCTCCTTCTCCAGCGCCGCAAACGGATCATTGGCAACGAAGGCAACCGGAGGTGTTGCTGAAGCCGAGTTTCCATTCTCTTCCGGCGCCACCTTTATCTTCTTCCGTTTCGCCACCAATAAGGCTCGTCGTTCTTCGATCTCTCGTTTTCGTTTCTCCATCGCTCGACTAGTAGACTGCCTATTCTCCTCGCGCATACCTTCCACTTCACCGGGTAGTATATCCACCGCGCCGAGATCCTCTCGCGTCTTCTTCGTCTCTTCTCTAACTCCTCTCAACTCCTCCATTTGTTTCTGTCTCGCTTCTTCATCCCCTGAGAATTGGTAGAACGCGGCACCCTTTGCACGGTTTTCCTTGGATGCGTCGTAGTGCGAGGAAAGAGGATTGTTTTCCTCTGCAAGCTCGTCTTGCACGGCTTTGATGCGCTCAGAAGAAGGCTCGAATACGGGGAAGAAGTTGACAGGATTATCTGCAAAGTTCGAAGAGGGTCAGTGACAAGAACAGCCCTTATTCGACGCATATACGCACGAATGATATCCCTATTGTACATACCATGTGTATGAGATACGGCATACCAAAGACACTAGAGCGACTTACGCGTCATCTTCGTTTTCTTCCTCATACTGGGAAGTATGCAAGAGATGACGAGGCACCTCTGAACGTTTGCCAGTTCGTAATCGCCCAAATTCATCCTCGTATTCGACGATAGGATCGTTCTACGCTCTTAATGAGCATCGAGGACACAATGGCAGAAAGAAAAACGCACCTCATCCTCATTTGAACTCGTATGAACATCATCACTGTCCGACTCGCAGCGGTCGACGTTTTTTGAATTGAACTGTCCACCGACGTCAAAAATCAAAGAGCGAGCGGATAAAAGGTTGACACGCACGTCCACCAACAATGCTTCGTACTGTTTCTCACTCAACCCTCCCGACATGCCATTCATCAATTTCTCATAGACCTTGGTCTTGCGCTCCAACGCCGCCCGAGCGGATTCGATAGTGACATTGCTCACAGCCTCGAGCTCGGCGTCGCGTGCCGCGCGACCGTCTACACCCTTATTCGATCGTGCCCAGACAGTCGGTTTCTAAAGGCGTGGTCAGCGACCTCCATTTCTTCCTTTCCACGAGTATATGACGGAATCATATGCAGGTGATACGTACTTTATCCGGTCGTGTTCGCCCTTCGCCTGGAACATACTTGGGACCACCTGATGCCTTCGTCCTTGCATATTCGTCCGATTTCTTTGCTAGTTCGGCCTTGAGATCAAAGAAGGATGTTACGCTGACTCCAGAAGCTTTTGCCTTATCGGTCGGCGGCATCTGGATGTTTTCCGGGTATCTTGACGTGCGGACGACAGTGGTCGTAGTACCAAGTTAAGTCATCTTTTCCTACCTTGCCTGAGGTGTAACGTGTCACAACGCTCAAATGCCGAGCATCGGTGCGTGACCGTTCATTTCTCACGGTGCACGCATGCCGTCAACTCGAACTTGTTATGTAATTGTCCACCGTCACCACGCCTAAGGCTGAAACTGTGAGAGCAAGTACTCGACGACCAGAGCCTTTCCGCACTGCATCAACCTCAAATTCCGACCTTATTGAGCGGATGGCTCAACGAACCGTGACGTGTCTCAACAGGTTTGCTCCACTGCTCCACTGCTTCATAGTGAGGGTCAATCAATGCAGGCTCATGTAGACACTTTTATTTATCTTTGATAAACATGCGACGGCCATCAGAGGTCAAGACTGTCAAAATAGCTGAGGCTTACCACGAGGTGATCGACAATAAAGTGCTTCCAACATGTCACGTACCGCCGGAGAAGCTCACCGATAGCGAAGTTACTGCCTTCGAAGAAATGCTTCATGCTCCAGCTCGCAGCATATATGAGTATGTTGTCTATTTGAAGGGGTGAATCTCAGACATCTTCAGCCATGTCTTATTTTCACTTGTGGCATGCACTGTTAGTAAAATTGATGCCAGAACTATCGAGTTGAGGCAAGCAATTTGTTCATTTGATGATTCTCCAGATGAAGACAATGCTTAATGTAGGTTACAAACAAGGCACCTACGATCTCAAGGAGGAGAATATAGTTCTTTGGTGCCACCTCCGTCACTTCTGGTATTCACGCGCCCCGCTGCCCCGATCTCAGTTCCACTCAATGAAACAATCATTCATGAGATACTGTCATGATTCTTTTCCGCTTATTCATACCTACATGCACACGTGACTTCTGACTCATCCATATCACGTGTAGATATTGTTCCATGATGTTCCATGTCATTCCACGGACTATTACCATAGTAAGCCTCTGACCTGCCCTATACACTTATGCACGGACCATGTCCCCATGTATATAAAGGGCACGCTCATCGTAGGAGCTTCTTACTTTCGGTTTATTCATTGTCTTTGCAAGTAACCTTAGGGCAACCTAGGACCTTTCATCGAGTCCTGATATAAAACCGAAAGTAACCTTCCTACCTTGCCCGCCCGCGGTCAACGTCGTTCGCACCTCGCTCTTCGCATCGTCAACACCTCGCAGACCACTCTACCCCTCCTCGACTACCAACAACTCTCCCGACCTCGACATTGTCGCTAGTGTTAGCAGCAGTACTGCGCTACCCCACGCCTCGTTGACACCCTCATCACCACCTGCTTCACATCAAGCCCTCTGGCTGTCTCAGTTGCTGAGTTATCGCGCTGGCAGCAGAGAGAAACAATCGCCGTACAAATCGACGGCAAGCAATCGTTGCACTCCCATCACCGGCCTTAACGGTTTATGCCAGGCGTCTATACCATGCCATCGAGAGAGTCCTCGCTCTCTTCTTCCTTCAGCTTAGCTTGTTATGGAAGATCGTATGCTGGATTATTTTGAATCCGCCCTGGACCTGGTCCGCTCTACCTGCACACTCCTAGAAGGACTTGCACTCATATTCATCCTCACCTACCTCCAACTCGCATATCGCATTCTCGCTGTCGAGCCCGTTGCCGTAGTGCCAGAGCTGCTAATGCATCCTCCAACTCTGACTACTAATAATCCTTCACCATGGCATGATCCTTGGGAAGACATAGAGCTACTTGCGATCCCACGCGCGTACGCCCAATACCCAAGCACATTATCCGCACCCATCCCAATCCCTTCCTCCCGCATAAGTGCCTGCAACTGGGTAACCACCAGGTAATACGCAAAACCAAACCTTCTTTTCAGAGGCCGAAAGCACGGAAAAGAAAGAGTGGTAAAAAGGTGTAAATAAGAAGTTTTTATTAATAGCTGCCCATCATTTCGGACTCATCAACATCCCGACGAACCCAAGGTGGACCCCGTAGACCACCGCACCTGTTCCCTGGAGACCGAACCACTCCAGCTTCATATCCTTACCTGCCACCAGTTATTAGTCATACTTCCTCAAGAAGCAACACCCATCCCGTCATGGCAACCGAGGCCATCACCACTCCCACCGATCCCTTACCACCTCCTCTCCGAGCTTGGCCCCTGGCTGGGACCTTCGAAGAATTCCAATCACAATACGCCGCGTACGTACAACATGTCACTCAACATGGGGTACATACCGCCACACCTCCAGCCATACCAAGCCTCCCGCCAAAGAAGAAAAAGACAAAAGCCGCTGACGTAGACGACGACCCGAAGGAACCTAAACTAGGGAAGTCCTACATCGAGAAGCCGCCACCATTCTCGGGAAAACCCGAAGACTACTCAAAATGGAAGGCCAAATTCCGCCTATACCTACTCAGATTCGATCAACCTGTCAATGATGCCGAAGAAATCAAAATGTTCTTAGGCTTCTGTACCGAAGGACCGGCCGAAGAATTCACCACCCTCCTCATCAAGAAAGATCTCGATTACGACGACTACACCACATGGGGATTCTTCCGGACCTTCGTCGACCCCTACTTCAAACCTGTTTACGAAGCAGCTCACGCCGAAACGGAGTTACTTAATCTCAAACAAGGGTCAATGACGATTGAAGAATTCCTCACCAAACAACAAAACCTGATCGCATGTGCAGAATGGTTGGAGATGGCCAATGGACGACAGCTCGTGCGACTACTTCGCACCAACGCCTGCAATAACATCGTCGAACAAGTTGAACGATCAAGTATCGACATGACGATGACCTACCTCAGCAGTTACTCTGAGTGGACAAAGCAGCTTATCGCCGCCGGACACCTCCTATTGGAGATCGCTGAAAGAAAGCGAGGCACCGCCCACGAATTACCAAAACCATGGGTCAAATTCCCTACCCGGTTTGTCGAACCTCACACCACGACCCCGGAGACCACGGGAGCCTTCGGAGGCTAAGGTGCTTCCATGGACTTGTCCAAAGCGAGAGCGACTGGAACATGCTTCCGGTGTGCCAAGGAAGGTAAGACATCCGCGTGGCCCTGCACAGATCATTCCCAAAAGAGCTCGGGATCGAAGAATATCAAAGTACGCGGACTCGACATTGAATACTCCACCCTAGAGGAGTTGGAAACCGCAGTGCGAGACGCAGAAGAATTGGATTTTGGAGAAGAGAATGAGGATTGAGATCCCCTCGCTCTCAAGGTACATCTATAAAGGCTATTTGTAATTGTAATGTTACGGTCAGGGGCACCCGGGTTACCAAACCTAAGGACGGCGCGGCAGTACCGAAAACTGTGCTTAATTCCCCTATGTCTACTAACAGATTTGCCTTGTTAGATGTGGAAGAGATCTCAGACTGCGAAAGCAGTCGTGGCCCTAGTTTGCCGGCCACGCAAGAGCCAAATGTACCTTCGCCCCTCTTGGGCGTTACAGCTGATCGGACGTCCGGGTCCCATGCAGTCAAGAGGCAGACAAAGACCGAGACTGTGAGTAGAAAAGGACCGACCCCGGTTACGATTCTTACAAGAAAGGATCGGGGTTGGAAATCAACCATAAAGCCTTGGTCCATGCAGTGGATCAAGCAAATCACAAACGATACCCCAGACGAAAGGCTCATCACTCATTTACGAGCCTTTGTCCACGACACTTGCCTTTCCAAGGTTAATGCTGAGCTAATCGCGGACCTTCGAAGTGCATCTTACAACGCTGCCAAATTCATGCTTCTCGAGCTCACACAGAAGCCACGATACCGAATGAAGAAGCCATCCCCGAACGCCTTCGAGATACCCATCACACTCAGCAGCGACTCCGGAAAGATAGTCGATGCTGTCGCCTTAATCGACTCAGGATGCATGGCCTTAGCCATCGATGTTGACTTCATAAAAGAGCATGAGTTCGAGCAAAAACCCCTACCTAGAGCTATACCGGTCTACAACGCCGACGGAACTGCCAATACGGAAGGAGCCATCACACACTACGTGAATCTGAAAGTGAATATCGGAGACCACCAATCCGCTATCCCCTTCTCAGTAACACGGCTATCTTCGCAAGCAGTGTTCCTAGGATTCGACTGGTTACGCCAATACAATCCGCAGATCGACTGGCAGACAAAGGAGATTAGGTTCGCCGATGACACCACCCCTCTATGGAAATATGAGGACATTGAACTGACCGACCGAGTCTTTCAGGTCGAAAATAAATATATTGCCATGCTTGCAACCAACCTTGCCGCCGCCGCCAACCAAGGGAAACAGGATATTCCCTTTGAGCAAGTAGTACCTTCGGAGTACCACAAGTTCAAGGACGTCTTCGCCAAAGAATCCTTTGACGAACTACCACCACGACGCCCTTGGGACCACGCTATCGAGCTCAAACCCAGCGACCATAGGGTCGATTGCAAGACATACCCACTCTTATTGAAAGAACAACAGGAACTTGACACCTTCCTGGAAGAAAACTTATCCACCGGTCGCATTCGACCTTCCAAGTCACCCTTCGCATCGCCCTTCTTCTTCGTTAAAAAGAAGGATGGCAAACTCCGACCTGTCCAGGACTATCGCAAGCTTAACGAAGCCACGATCAAGAACCGCTATCCCCTCCCACTCATCGAGGAGATTGTTCAAAAGCTCCGCGGAGCAAAGTTCTACTCCAAGATGGACATTCGCTGGGGTTATAATAACGTCCGTATGAAAGAAGGTGATGAGTGGAAGGCAGCGTTCCAGACCAATCAAGGCCTTTTCGAACCCCTCGTCATGTTCTTCAGCCTCACGAATTCACCCGCAACATTCCAAACAATGATGAATCACATCCTATGCGACCTCATCGCAAAGGAAGTGGTCATCGTTTATATGGACGATATCTTGGTCTTCACCAAAACCCTGGACGAACATCACCGTGTCGTCAAGGAAGTCCTGTCATGACTTCGCAAGCACAAGTTATCGCTCAAGCATACCAAATGCGAATTCGAGACTACGACTATGGAATACCTCAGTCTCGTCGTATCTGATGGAACCATTGCCACCGACCCCACAAAAGTGGACGCCATCCATACCTGGCCAACCCCCACCTCCCGTACCCAGGTCCGCTCCTTCCTGGGATTCCTTAACTTCTTCCGTCGCTTCATCAAAGACTTCGCGGCCATCGCACGCCCACTCAATCACCTCACCAGTGACAAAAACAACTTTGCGTGGACTCCCGCATGCCAACAAGCTTTCAACACCCTATGCGACGCCCTCATTAACACGCCAATCCTCTCCCTCGCTACCGACTTCGACCCCTTCCGGATCGAGACTGACGGTTCAGGCATAGGACTAGGAGCCATTCTGTCACAACATCAGAATGGCCTCTGGCACCTGATTGCGTATCTGTCGCGGTCTCTGTCCGACGCGGAATGAAACTACCATGCGGCCGATTTGGAGTTCGCCGCTATCATCGAAGCCATTACCACCTGGCGCCAATACCTCTTAGACGCCCACATTCCTTTTGAGATCCTTACCGACCACCAAAACCTCACGTACTTCGCCATCCCGCAGGATTTATTTCGTCGCCAAGCACAATGGAACCAGATCATGCAAGAGTTTCACTACACTCTGGTCCACCGCTCCGGCAAGACAAATCCAGCCGACCCTCTGTCCCGGAGGTCTGACTTTGAAAGGGGGGTGAAGGACGATAATAAAGGGGTCACGGTTTTTCCCACTCTTTTACAGCAGAATCATGTGTTGATGGCTGTGGAGAACGCATCGACACCCGACGAAGATTTCATTTTCATTCCTATAAATATTAACACTCTTCCTATTTCACAAACAGACATTTATTCGAACGGTATAGATATGCGTACGCTAGCAGCGATGCGTGTAGCCGAACAAAATATTTCCTTTTCTTCTACTATATTCGAACACATTAAAAAATTACAGCATCTCAAGGACTCTAAAGTAGTATGAGCATTAGCTCAACACGATACCCATTTTTCTATTCACAATTCACTTGTTCATTTTAAAGACACTCTCTACATACCAAAGAACGATTCTCTCCGACACGACATACTAACTAATATTCACAGTCATCCTACATCCGGACATCCGGATATTTGGGCCACTATGCGAAAGGTCCACGAGCAGTACTACTGGCCGACATCCGCCAAAGACATCAAAAGATTCGTCAAAGGCTGCGAAGAGTGTCAGAAGAACAAAGTCATTATGACACCTCGCCATACCCCCTTGCACCCAAACGAGATTCCCTGACTCCCCTGGGAACACATCTCGCTGGATCTAATCTCTCCACTTCCAGAATCACACAGAAGCAACACCATACTGGTCATCGTAGACCGCTTTTCAAAAATGATCCGACTATTCAGTGTCAGAGATACGATCAACAGCACGGGAATCGCGACTATCCTCCGCGACGAAATCTTCAAACTCCACGGCCTCCCGTCCAAAGTCATATCCGACCGAGGACCGCAGTTCGTCTCCACCTTCATGACCGAACTTCAGAAACTCCTCGGCATCACGCCAAACCCATCCACCGCTTTTCACCCTCAGACGGACGGACAGACCGAGTGCTATAACACTTGGGTCGAACAGTACCTCCGCATCTATGTCAACCACTGACAAAGCGATTGGAAAGACTGGCTCCCTATGGCCGAATTCGCGCATAACAACACCTCCCGCTCCACCACTACGCAGACGCCATTCATGCTGAACTATGGGCATAACCCACGCGTCAATGAAGAGTGACGGACCTCTATTCGAAGCGAGTCAGCTACGGACTTCGCACGGCAAATGAGGGTCCTGCGCAAACAAGCTGAAGAAGCCTTACGGCTAGCCAACGAGGATATGAAAAAGTTCTATGACCAATCCGTCCGACACACAGCCGACTATGCACCGGGGACACTTGTCTGGCTCGAGGCCACTCACATCCGCACCACGCGACCCATGAAGAAGTTGGACCAGAAATGCTACGGTCCTTTCAAAGTTCTCTTCAAGGTCGGTGTCGCCTCGTACAAGCTAGACTTACTGCATAAATGGAAGTCCATCCATCCAGTCTTCCATGAGTCCCTGCTACACGCGTACGTACCTCCTGCGTCTGGACCGATACCCGCACCTCCGCCTCCTGACCTGATCGACGATGTACCGGAGCAAGAAGTCGAAAGTGTCGTTGACTCACGCCAATGAGGAGAAAGATTTGAATACCTTATCCATTGGAAAGGGTTCCCCATTGAAGAAGACGAATGGATTCCCAATATGGAGCTCGCCCATGCTCAGACAGCGGTTTCCAAGTACCATTGCCTCCATCCAATGGCTCCTTGTCTGACGACTCACCTTCGCCTCCACAACGTCACCATCCTGATCAAATCAGGACTGGTCTTACTCCCTGACGAACCACCATGCATGTGCCCCCCATGTAAAACATCGTCATCTACCTTTACGGACCCCGGGTTCCTCGAATATCACAAACAATTCAAACGGTTTGACGACTCTATGTTCGACACCCCTGACTATCTTTTATGTGCTACGACTCTCGAGGACAAGAGTCCTTGAAAGGGGGGTAATGTCATGATTCTTTTCCGCTTATTCATACCTACACACACACGTGACTTCTGACTCATCCATATCACGTGTAGATATTGTTCCATGATGTTCCATGTCATTCCACAGACTATTACCATAGTAAGCCTCTGACCTGCCCTATACACTTATGCATGGACCATGTCCCCATGTATATAAAGGGCACGCTCATCGTAGGAGCTCCTTACTTTTGGTTTATTCATTGTCTTTGCGAGTAACCTTAGGGCAACCTAGGACCTTTCATTGAGTCCTGATAGATACTGACA
>JBBPMF010000379.1:0-12434 GCA_038090175.1 Austroboletus eburneus | reverse complement strand
CTACAAAGTGTGGTTTCTTTTTTTGTGGGGGTGCCCCCCTCCCTTTTCAACTATTTCGTCCCCCCTTTTCCCCCCCCCCCCCCCCCCCCCCTCATATGAACATGACAGAGGGCAGATTGGACATGAATCATGATTGTGCACACGTGGGAACGACTGTTGACATGGACAATTGGACATTCCTCTGATTGATGATCACCCAGATCCTGATCTCATTTTTAAGTCTGACCTGATGATGATGTCGATGGTGGCGATCAGAGGAAGTTGCTCAGACCTTTGGGAAATTAAATGATTTCCTTGTCAAATTCAAGAGTGCTTTTGAGCATGAAGATATCAAGAATTAGGCCATTAACTGGCTTTATTTGGAATGCCTTATCCCCAAGAAGAATGGATCTTATGGTCCTGAACTCACTTGGCACATTGCTGAGTTTAGAAACAATGTTGGCATCACCAATTAGAATGTCCTGATCAACTACATTGCTGCTGGCATTCCCCCTTTCCTCTCCCATTACATTCTTTTCATGGATATGATTTCCATCAAAGTTGACAAATGATACTCAAAGGCCATTCACTTTCAAGTCCAGAATGACTGTGTCCAGATTATCGTCAACCAACACCACACCCACTTCACTTCCACCTACTGGTCCTACCAGACCCCCTCTACCTTCTCCTCTTCCCAGAAAATCTGTGATTCCAATGCCATGAACGTCAACATGGTCAATATCCCCAGACCCCCTAAGCTAACTTCCAAAGAGTGGAAGCAGTGCTTCAAAAAAAAAATGTTGCCTACAATGCAGGCAGAAAGGCCACCAGGCCAACACTTGTATTAAATTCCTCAAGGAACCTTGTAAGACTTCAGTCAAACAAGTTGAACAGGTCAACGATGACCTCCCCAAACTCCAGACCTGCGACAATGATGATGACGATGACCTCATGGTTTGTCACATCCAATTCACCCTCCCCAAAAAGGATTTTTAAAACAGAGACCTCCACCGATGTGGAACTCTCCTAAAGTACAATGTGTAAATGTATCTACTCTACCTGGTTCAATGCAAATCCCTGTTTAAGTCATTATACCTTCGCACATGTTGAAAACTGTCGACACCCGCATCCTCATTGATAGCAGTGCTGATATCTCTTGTATTAATTGGAGCTTTGTTCACAAAAACAAGCTCCTCATCACTCAACTCCCCTTTCCCCTCAAGGTCACCAACCTCAACCAGGGATCAATGGACAAAGGAGGAGTTCAATTCGCCACTGAACTCTTTGTTCACATTGAAGAATTTGCCCACAAAGTCCTCTTCTATGTCATGGATTGTGATCAACAAAACCTCATTCTTGGCCTTCCCTGGTTGAAAGCCATCAACTCCACCATCAATTGATTCGGCCAGACTCTCTCCATCAATGAGTCCACCAATCAATCTAAGGAGCTCTATATGCTCCACAAAATTGAACTGAACCAATACAAAACCCATTTCCAACAGTTCAAGCCCTCCCCTCAATCCCCTCACCATATCCAAGTAGACTCTATTTATGACGAATGACTCTATGAATACCTTAATTATGAGACAGAACCCCAGTATATTTATTGGGCTTGTAACAACTATACTGTCAACTGCATCATTCGATGTGGTTATCATTTCATCCCCAAGGGCAATCTCCTCATTGCCAAACTCATGAACTCTACTGAGTTGACCATGGCTGCCGAGAAAACCAAATCCAAGGTCACCCTTCCCCCTGAATACTCTGACTTTGCCTTCATCTTCTCAAAAGAAGCCATGGACCATGTACCTCCCTCGCGCCCCTATGATTATGAGATTAACCTTGATGAAATTTTCATGCCTAAAGTTGGAAAGATATATCCCCTCTCCTCAAATGACCACAAGGTTATGGAAACCTTCCTTAATGAAAATCTTGCTTTGGGCAAGATATGTCCCTCAAATTTCCCTCAAGCCTTCTTATTCTTTTTCATCAAAAAGAAGGATGATGGATTTTGTTTATGTTAAGATTATAGGTATCTCAACAAACATACTGTTCATGATGCCTATTCTCTCCCCCTAATCTCTGACCTCATCGACAAACTCTGTGATGCCAAGGTCTTCACAAAGTTCAATGTTTGATGGGGCTATAACAACGTCCAAATCAAAAATGGACATCAATGGAAAGCCACCTTTATTACCCATAAGGGACTCTTCGAACCAACCATAATGTTCTTTGGTCTCACCAACTCCCCTGCCATCTTCCAAAGGTTCATGAACAACTCCTTCTATGATAGGATCACTGAAGGCTGGCTCGTCATTTACATGAACAATCTTCTCATCTTCTTCTCTGATAAGAAAACCCACACTGAACAAACTAAGCGTGTCCTCCAGCATATGTGTTACACTTGTGCAACGTCTAGTCCCAGTGTGTCCTCAAAGGCGACACAAAGTCCTATAGAAATCCTAGTGGTTCTCTGCTGAGACTCGAGACTCAGGCAGGGTGAGACTAAATACTGCGTATAATTGCACAGATCTAGCTGAGGAATATACAAGACAACTACTAGCTACTTATACAGTTCAGAACCATCTCAGAATGGAAGGGCAATGGGACAGGACACATGGTATGTTACAACAGCCTCGTGGATCAATGGTAAGAATGGGACAACACTGCCATCAAAAGGAGGATGACAGGAGGAGCGGAGATCCGTGGACAAAGTAGTTCTGGGGACACATGGTAAGAGTTACAAAAGCGGAACGAGGGAGAAACAGGATGAATCAAGAATAGGAATCTCCATATGACCATATGGAGCATAGTCTTTAGGGAATAGAGTCCAATAGCATTCTAGGGGTAGTCCGTCCTCAGGCTTCCATTCTGGTAGATGAGTGTTGAAGAGTTCTGATGGTTCTGGATTTCTGGAACCTTCGGAACTGCAGGGAGGTACTTCAGAAGCATCGGAACCACGGGAACAAGTTCTGGAACCCTCGGAACTGCATTTACTTGTAACAATATGAAGGACCTTCACCTTCACCTTAAACTTGAGAAGTGCAACTTTGCTGCCAAAGAAGTTGAATACCTAGGAATGATCATCAAACCCAGTCAACTCACCATGAACCCCATCAAGCTTGATGGGATTATATCCTGGCCCACTCCAGAAAAACTTTGTGATGTCCACTTCTTTCTTGGCTCTGCCAACTTCTATCAATGCTTCATTCCAGATTACTCCTCCATCACCCACCCTCTCATCGACCTCACCAAGAAAACCAGCCCCTGGGCCTGGTCCCCCGAATGTCAGAAGTCCTTTGATCATCTCAAAGAACTCTTCCTTGCCTGCCCAGTTCTCCAACTTCCCAACCTCTCTGCTCCATTTGTTATTGCAATGGATGCCTCCAAGTTCGCCTCTGGCGCTATCCTCCTCCAGATGGATACCAATGGGGATTGGCATCCTTGTTCTTATCTCTCCCAGTTGTTCTCACCAGCAGAATGAAATTATGACATCTATGATCAGGAATTCCTCACCATCATGCAAGCCCTGAAATCCTGACACCATTATCTCCATGGCAACTCCTACCCAGTCCAAGTCTTTATGGATCACAAGAACCTGATTTACTTCTAGTCAGCACAGAACCTCAATCGCCGACAAGCCCATTGGCTCCTTGACCTTGCAGATTTCGATCTAACCATGATCCATGTCTCCAGTAAACTCTTTGCCAGCCCTGATGCCCTCTCCTGCCACCCTGATCTCCTCCCCTCTGATGACGCTGACAATGAAGGAGTCATTCTCCCACCCCCATCCCTGTTTGTCAACGTCGTTGATGCCATGCTTCAGAAGCACATTTTGTCTCATTCCAAGATGGATTCCTTCATCCTCAAGGCTCTTCAATCTCTTGATGGTTTCATTCCTCCTGCCTTTTGATCTTAACTCTCTGACTGGCAGTACAAAGACAGCATCCTTACATTCCAAGGTCACATCTATATTTCCCCTGATGATTCCCTCAGGCACTCCATCCTTCAACAAACATCCTGCCTGAGTCTCAAGTCTCAGCAGAGAACCCCCAGGATCTCTATAGGACATTGTGCAAGCATAACAGCTTAATCAACAGTATTTTGCGTAACTTGGGCAAATTTGTTTTCAAGACTTTGAAGCCTGTTTATCTGTTGAGCAATAATTTAATCTCTCTTCTTCAAGTCATGTTTGATTCTTGCATCTTGTTTGGCTATATGTCATAAAGTTGCAGACTGCTCACTCTGTGTATTTTCAAGTTGCTGTTATGCTTGCACAATGTCCAGTCTCTGTGTGAAACAACTCAATAAAAATGAAGCAAAGAGTAGAGTTGATGACCACCTTGGTCCTTAGAGAAAAGAAGCTTGGCTGAGAGGAAATCTCCAAGACTTCAAAGCTGGGGACTTCAGCCTCGAAGTCCTGAGGTTTATATACTATATGCACATGTTTGTGTAAATACCATAATGGGACATCATACCATGATAAGTAGAAAATACATAATTGGTTGATAAGTATACATGAGTCATAAAGAAGCTTGTCCATGAGAGAAAGAAGTAGAGAAGCATGCCTCATGTGATGGGCATGTCATGCACGAGGTGTAATGTCATCATGACATCATAGATAAAAGATAAGGGTCTAGCCCTTGGACATGTGACAAGTTATGTGACTTGTGGTCTAGATTGCTGATGTAAGCAGTCACATGATAAGTTATGCTGGAAAACATTTAAGTCCCAATGATTTTGTGCTGATAGAGGTTTTCCTTATATAGGAGGTCAGGAGTTCGACTCCTGCCATGAGCGAGTTTTAGTGAAAAAGAGCAATCATAACACAGTGTATCCTCAAAGGCAACACAATGTCCTATAGAAGTCCTGGGGTTTCTCTGCTGAGACTCGAGACTCAGGCAGGGTGAGACTAAACACTACATATAATTGCACAGATCTAGCTACAGAACATACAAGACAACTAGTAAGTATTTATGCAGCTCAGAACCATCTCAGAATGAAATATGAATGGAGTGGAGCACATGGTACACTACAACAGCCTTGTGGATCAGTGGATGGAATGGGAATAACACTACCATCAAAAGAGAATGGAAGGAGAAGCAGAGGTCTGTGACAGAAGCAGCTCTAGAAACACATGTTTTTAGTTACAAAGGAGGGAGAAGAGAAGAGCACGGTGAATCAAGAGTAGATATCTCCATATAGCCATACAGAGCATAATCTTCAGGGAATAGTGTCCAAAGACATTCTGGGGGAAGTCCATCTTTGGGTCCCCAGTCTGGTTGAAGAGTTGCCAAGTGTTCTGGTACTTCTGAGATTTCAGAACCTTCAGGATCACCGAAGTTGCACTTACTTGTAACATTACCCTCTTTTATTCATTGAAGATTCTCTTCAACTCCTAAAATCTCCTCCTGCAGAGTCTCTATTGTTGAAGATAACATTGTTATCATTGAAGTCCTCTGGGTCAAAGCATTCAGCAGAGGAGTACCCCATTCCATTGCAGGAGGCATATTGGTTAGAGGGACATTCTCATTGGATATGTCGAGGGCTTTCTGATGACAGAAAGGGCACTTGTAGATGGGGCAATCAGGTCAAAGATGTTTGACACTTCCACATTGGAAGCATGTGAGTCTGTTGGACTTTCTATTCCGACAAGTTGGTCCTGAAGTATGTCTTGGGGGGATGGAAATGGGGTTGGATGATATCTCTTTCTGCTTTTCTTTTTCTTCTCTTCTGACTGAACTTGTGCTCTGTTCCTCACTTCCTTCAACTGATGATAGAGACTTCTTCAAGCCATCTCAAATGGATAGAACTTGGGGATTTTGGGGGATGGAGGTTGTGGCCAGTCCCTCTGCCATTTGTAGGGCTGCATTCCTAATTCTTCTCTCAGCCATGGCAATTCCTTCAAGCAATGGTCCAGTGTTTCCCATGATGGGAGGGTTCCTGGCATGGCTGGTCCCATTAAGTTTTTTGATAATGGGGATGAAGGAGGGTGAAATGGTGAGGTGATCATGGGCAAGGTTCAGGAGGTAGTTTTCTCCTTGTTCCTCAGTGAGAGCTCAGAGAATTGATTGGAGGTAGGGAGTCAAAGCAACTCAGGAAAATATGTTGATGATCTGAAAGATCCAAAGGTCTGCAAGAGTTTGACAGATCTGGATTCATCCTTCAGCCAAAGAGTGTTTGAGTATGTAATCAAGTGATTCTGCTGGTATTGGATTTCTTTTAGCTCTCTTATGATTAAGTCTGATGGAGAGAGAGAGTCATTGAAAAGCTGCAATAAGGGGGGGGAATGGGTGTTTCATCATAGAGGGGGTGTGTTATGCTCGACATGGTCAAGTATAGGCCTGCAGTGGTTCGAAGGCTTACTGTTGCTATGCAGCTGACAGGATGAGGGGGCCTGATGAGGGAGTTCCTTGACAGGGAGGCTAGGGCCAGCATAAGACTAACATCAGATTGAAGGGGGTCCACTCAAGGGTCTTCCTTGGCAGAGATTCTGGAGACCATTGAGGACAGAGGGATCAACGGGTCTAGGGACGTTGCAGGACTAGCAACGGGTCAAGGGTTTGAAGGGAGCGTCCACTCAACAGTAGGACAAGGACTGAGGGACTCAAGAGCAACTCCAAGATACTAGGTAAATTGCAGGAGGTCTAAGATAAGGAATACACCTGAGTATTGAGGGTTTATATATATGAGCCAAAGAGTTAAGGGTAGGCAAAGGGAGAAGGTGAGTCAGCGATGGAAGGCAATGAAATCACAAAGAAGCTGAGTCACTATGGAGTGGATGCGATGGCATTGAATAAGTATTGGTGATACAACTGCAGATGAGTCACACTAAGTAAGTAAGTGGTAATAAGAAGGCAATGGTAAAAAGAAAAGAACCCAAGTGGGGCTCGAACAGCGAGGGTCAAGGTCCTTTGGTGTACATGGTAAGTAATTGTAGAGAAAAGAAAAGAGAGGTCCAATGAATTGTAACATTATCCCCATTGTATGGATGAGACTGTGATGAAACCTTAGTAATCACCTCGATAAGACCCGGTATCATTGTTGTCAGCTTCGGCACTGACAAAGAACTCATAGTCATCCGCTGCCAGCGGAGAGGGGGGAGGAGTAGGGACCCAACAAGGGATCCGGATATTGGGGCATCATCCAGATGGGATGGGACAACCACAGCACGAGGAGGAGGAGCATGAGGAATGGGGGGACTGGTGCATGGACGAGTCTGAAGAAAAGGAGGCGAATGCGCGAGGGGTTCATGGGCGCATGGGACATGCACGTTGAGGGTGTCCCAGGGACTGCCTGTGGCAGATGGGACACTGATAGAAAGGGCAGAGAGGACAGTGGTGCCCGAGGTGATGGCATTGGTAACACACCTTGTGATAGCGAGGATGGTTGGGGGAAAGGGACCAGACTCCTTGGTTACTGGCCCAGTAGTCATCAGCACGATCTAGGGCAGCAACTTCTTGGGCAGAGAGCGGTTCAGAGGATGTGGACAGGGTGGAGACGTGGTCATTGCCAGTGGTGGCAAGATTCTGGAGATATCGATCAATGTTGATAATGAAGTTGGTCATGTCCAACTGGTGCATCAGTTGGACGAGGTCATGTTCCAGGGTCTGGTGGAGATGACGGATGTGGAGGTTGGCTAGTGCTTGGGCAGTAGAGGTGGTGGAGGTGGCAGCGGAGACAGCAATGCAGGAGTTTGTCAGGAAAAGACAATACATGAGAGTAAAGGGGGAGTGGGGTTCCATGTGGGCGTCAAGCACCATGGTGAGACTGGAGTCTCAGAGTTCAGTGGCGATGGCGGTGGCGAGGTCATCATCAAGGGGTATGGGGTGGTTAGATAGGGCAGTGGGAGGTATGGACAACAGGAGGCAAGTGGAATGGTTGGAGATCCGTTGGGTAAAGGGAATGGATATAGTAGTGGGGACGAGGAGTTCAGGGTGGGTCCAGCTAAAGCTGGGCCATGCAGAGGGAATGCCTTCTGTATCGTTGCAAAGGCATTGGATCAGGGAGGGAGGAGGTATGGGGATGAGTGCGTTGTTGAGTTCAAGAGGATTGTTGGCAGGGGTGGTGGTAGACCAGCTAGCTTTGGCAACGTCGGAGGGAACATTGCTGGGAATGGGAGAGGGTGTGGAGAGGGTGATGGATATGATTGAGAGGGGAGTGATTTTGCTAGAGACTGAGGAGATCGAGTAACAATGTTTATAGTTGTTGAGGAGGGGACCGGAGTTCCATAGGTTCTGTTTGGGTTCCCAGGAATCTTCTTTGGCTGTGTATCCCTTCCATTGGATCAGAAAGGAATGGGAGAATGGAGGTCCATGATGGCAGATGATTTTCTCGATTTCATATACTTCATGCCCATCGATAAGGTCAGGCAGTAGAGAGGGGTAGTTTGGCCTGTGAACGGGGTTTTCGCGGTAGGGGGACAGGAGGGACGCATGGAACACTGGATGGATTTTCCACAATCATGGGAGACACAGTTCGTAGGTGATGGAAGATAGCACCTTAACAATGGTAAAGGGTCCTTCACATTTTGGGGTGAACTTCAGGTTGACAACAGAGCATTTGAGGTTTCTGGCTTCAAGCCAGACTTGGGTTCCCTTGGTGAAAGGGTGTTAAGACCAGGTCGGACCTGGTGGACGAACTTCGTAGGAGCTCCATGAATCTTGATGAAAAGGGAATAGAGTAGGACTTTGGCTTCAGTGACTCAGAGCGGAGTGCTGCACCCTTGTCGGATCATTGGTGGTCCCAAATTTCAGAGGAGCAGGGAATGACAAGAAGCAAGAAAAGACAGGGGAGTTAGATTTGTCTGGGTTGTCTAAGTCATCTAGGTTGATAACTAGCTAAAGTACAGGTGACAAGACAGGACTATATATACAGAGGTCAGAGGCGGTGTACAAAGGCAATGATGGGAAATGTAAGTAAGCAGAGCCGGGGAAAGGGAGACAGAAAGGAAACATAAGCGGAGCTGTGTGAACACAGGATTGGAGAAATCTAAGAGGCAAGACTAGTACATAAGGAGAACAAAGAGTAACATAACTAGAATGTACAAGGAGCAGAGAAGCAGAGGAGTGGAGGAGTGGAGGAACAGAGGAGCAGAGGAGGGCTAGGATTAGGGATATGACAAAGGGGTGAAGGAGCGGTGATTTTGGGACACCATGACTTGGTGAGCAAGTTCATGGGCAGCGAGGGCCTCATTGCAAGCAGCAATAAGGGATTTGAGGTGGTCCTCAATGGCGGGAATATTGGAGTCGGTGATGACTGAGGGAAGAGCATGGGGTTCGTATCCCATCATGAGATAGAACAGGGTCTGTCTGGTGACAGAGTGGGGACAGTGATTGTGAGTGAACTCAGCATGGGGAATGAGTTCAGACCATGTGGTGGGGTTACTTCCACAGAAGATGTGGAGGTAGGTCTCGACTTCCTGGTTAACCCATTTGGTTTTGCCATCAGTCTGGGGGTGGTACATGATGAAGAGTGCAAGGGAACAGTTGAGTGCTTGTCCCAATGCTTTGACAAAGGCAGAGGCAAACTGAGGGCCTTGGTCAGAGATGATTCTGTTGTAGAGATCGAATCGGAGGAAGACTTTGTGAAAAAAGAGAGCTGCAACCCCTTCGGCAGTGATAATTTTCTTGGTGGGGCAGAGAATTACCCCCTTAATAAGGCCATGGTTGACCACAACCAAGAGAGTATCAAAGCCCAAGGATTCAGGGAGGTCAGTTATCAGATCGCATGAGATCTGTTGAAAGGAGTGGGTGCAGGTGAAGCGAATGGGGGTGAGCGGAGGGACAGTGGGGTGGGTGTTGGCCTTGTGTTGCTGACATGAGGCGCAACCTTCGACATACTTTTGTACGTATTGAGCAAGGCCTGGCCACCAAAACTTGGTGGCAATGAGCTGATGAGTTTTGAGGTAACCAGGGTGACCAGCAGTCTCATGGTCATGGCAGCACTGGAGGATGGAGCACCGGAGAGATTCATCAGGGGAAATGTAGATGCATCCTTGGAAGGTAAGGATGCCATCATTGTACTGCCAATCAGAGAGGCGAGACTGAAAGACAGGGGGAATGATTCCATCAAGGGATTGAAGGGCCTTGAGGATAAAGGGATCTGTTTTGGAGTAAGACGAGATATGCTCCTGGAGCATGGCATCAACAACATTGACAAAGAGGGAGGGGGGAAGAAGGGTGACACCTTTGTTATCAGCCTCGTCAGAGGGGATGAGATCAGGGCAGCAGGAGAGGGCATCGGGACTGGCAAGGAGTTTACTGGAGATGTGGATCATGGTCAGATTGAAATCTGTGAGGTCAAGGAGCCAACGGGCTTGTCGGCGGTTGAGGTTCTGTGCTGACCGGAAGTAGGTCAGGTTCCTGTTACAATTTCCTCTGCTGAAGGGGACAGGGACTATTCTTTCGTCTCCTCTATGGTCTTTGCGTCTATGTCCTCTCTTGAAGAGAGCGATTATTTCTCTTTCCTTTCTGAAAGCCGAAGCGGAACACATCATTCCTGATCCTGATCATTACACCGCCCATTCCGCTGATGTGTTCCGCTGATGTGTTCCGTTGTCCTGCCTTTATCCTTGATGGACACTGTCTTCTCCACAGCCTACCTCTCTTTCGGGGTGAGTACTTCCCACAACATCCCAGTATTTAGACCGAGTGCCATGTACCATATTCCCTAGCTTATTCTACGTTATCCTACATGGTTACGAGCCCCCCTTAGTGCTGAAAGATTGCCTAAGAGACCCCAGACTTCTATTGGACCTTGTGTCGCCATTGAGGACACACTGAGCAAGGGACTTGTGCCACATACAACGTCCAACGTTATGCCAATAACCAAAAGCGTAACAGACAGAGCTCGCAAGCGCAATGATGGAAGTCGCCGAGGCCGTCCGCGACCTGGTGCAGGCTCAGCATCGGAATACGCGGAAGAGAGAGGAGGAGGCGGGCTGGCATGCAAACTGCATGGAAGCCCAATGGCTTCAACTCTACGATACCGTAGTTGCCCTTTGGAACCTCAGGAAGGAAGGGCACGCGACAGCCCAGAGGTTGGCGCAGTTGCACAAGGTGTCGAGGGCGACACAGGTGGAAACGGAGGACGCGGCGGAGTCGGAGGTCGAGGTGGAGGTCCAGATGGAGGAGAATGGGACCGAAGTGGAGAAGAGCGGCGCCGGAGATGAGGCGGACACCGAAGGAGAGGATGTGGAGATGGGCAGGCAGTAAGGCCCTAAGTACATTGTATTATTAGTTTTTCTTTGTATGATGTTTCTTTTTCTTTTCTAATGTGATTTGATCAATTGAGAATAAGACGGAGTAAAATGGAGAAAAGGAAATATAGCGGAGTTTTTGTTGAAACTACTAAACAGAGGAAAACTGAGACGGAGGGGAAAATCTATGTAAGCGGAGGAAAACGGAATCAAGGTATATGGGGACCGGGCTTATCTGGATACCGGAGATGGAACTCTGTGACAAGTTCTGATGTGTGATCTAATTCCATCGCGAGTAGCCAGGAGGTTTCTTCATCGGTACCTTCATAGCCGGACCAATGGACTAGGTAGAGGATCTTGCAAGTCTTTCGCCGACGGTCTATCTTGGAGTCGAGGATCTCGAAGATCTCATACTCGGGTTTGCCGTCAACCTCAACTGGAGGGGGCGGAGGTTGGACGCGATTGGGGATACTATTGGGGACCGAAGGTTCAAGTTGCGAGATGTGGAAGACCGGGTGAACGGACTTCATAGAGTTGGGAAGGCGGAGCATGAAGGAGACGGAGCCAGCTTGCGCGATGATCGGATACGGACCTAAATTCTTCTTGGAGAGCTTTTTAGACGGACGAGTCGAATTAAAATACTTTGCTTTCATGAAGACCATATCTCTGACTTTAAAGTCAGGGGCCGGAGATCGTTTCGCATCAGCAGGTCCTTGGTATCGCTTCTGTGCGGTGGCTATTTCTTCACGGAGGAATTCATGGAGGGAGTCGAGGTCGACCGAGTATTCTCTGGCACGGGTGGAAGTGAGATCGCGCTCGGGGTGGATGGAGATGTTGGGGTGGTAACCCTTGTTAGCGAAGAACGGAGAGACGCCAGTAGTTGTGTTCGGAGCATTGTTGTAGGCAAACTCTGCGAGGGGCAGGAGTTCAGCCCAGTTGTCCTGCTGATAGTTGCAATAAACGCGGAGGTACTGTTCCAGTGTCTGGTTCATTCGCTCAGTCTGTCCGTCACCCTCGGGGTAATACCCAGAGGTAAAGTGAAGGTGGATATCAAGTGCTTTGCCAAGAGAACGGAAGAAATGAGATATGAACTCAGAACCTCGGTCGGAGGTGATGTGGGATGGTACTCCATGCTTTGAGAACACATGGAGTAAAAATAGCTTGGCCAACTCCGGGGAAGTCACCTTGTTGTCCGTCGGAATGAAGATACATTGTTTGGATAGGCGATCCACGATGACGAGGATGGCGGTATGAC
>JBBPMF010000378.1:0-29797 GCA_038090175.1 Austroboletus eburneus | reverse complement strand
CCCAAAAATGCGTGATTAATGCAGCAATCCGACCGCCATAATTATGTATTACAGTAATGCTCAGTTTTGTCGGCTCTGCGATGACTACTGTTGGTCCCGGAAAGAGATTTCGAGTCCATGGCTATCATAGAGTCCGAGTCACCACCTAGTCTGGTGCCATACGCGCTGTTGCGTGACCACGCTGTCGTCCTCGTCGATCAGGTGGTGGTCACACGACTCATCGTGTCGCTTTCGCAGGCTTTCAAGGATGGGTCACTGGAGACGGGTGAACGTTTGAATCAGCGACACCTATATTTGCCCGAAGAACGATGTGTTTCAACTTCCAATAATTGTTACGTGGCAATTGCAAGAACCGTGAGGTCAAACAATGCGAAGCGCGAACGTCGTACACCTTTTATACCCGTCGCTCCTTCTCTGCACACTTGTTTCCAACCCCTTGAAAGATCCGGTGGTGGAATCTGAAGTTACTAGTACGAACCATGCAAGAAAAAGCCTGAAGGGGAAGCGGATTCGAATCTGTGAGAGTGCTGTGACAGAATAGGGAGGGGTAGTCTTGAAGACTACGCAGTAGCTCACTTCGTAGAAACACTACTCGAACTGTAAGTGAACAGTGCGGCTGTACGACCGTACTCCGTTTGCTATGTAGTGCTATCCGAATATGTGGCAACAACAGAGAGCTTTTGTCAGAGACCTCCTACCGCCGCCCGCGAGTATAGGTGACTCGATCAGGCCCATCGAAAATTCTGTCTTTCTATGCTTGCCACTTTCTGGCTCGACTCATGACTGCGCGCATCCACGGGACCAACTGAACTGCGTTCCATCCTCACCCAAGTGCCGGTATGTCACCTTCATCCTCGAAGGTTCGCTAGCGATCCAATCCACCTCTATCGTCGATTGAAAGAAAAACTCTGCAGATCAGTCACAGAGTATGATATCGCCATCGAGACACTCGTCGTGACCGTAGTACGAAGGTGTGTAAGAGACCAGCCCGCCGCACGCTTAGCCGTTACACCAAAAGGCAGAATACTGAATGGCTAGCATTCAGTTCTGCGGACGGTATATGTACTAGTTATGGGACCTAGGTAAGCCAGCGTGCTTACAAGGTGTATCCGAGCTAAGTTCGTCTGTGAGTCTCGTATCATCAAATCATCTTGTTCCTTTGGAAACGCTGACGTTGAGGTTGGATAAGACAGTACTACCAACTTTGTCCACAGGTTTCCCTCTTGTTGCATATCGCTCGGTCTCATCTATCAGAAGCGCGTCATCCTGGGCATCGTCTATATCCTATTTTTGGACTATCTGCCACCCGCAAAAATTTGTCACTGATACTTGAATGTACGTTGCAGACACAAAGGTATCCCGAGTCTATGAACTACATTTACTTGGTTCGCTTGTAAATCTTGTACAAAAACGCTGTGAACACGCCCCGCTTCAACACACCCTCACGCCCGTCCTCAGGCTCAGGCACCCCTGCAATCAATTCCTCAATCTTGTTATTGACGTCCTCCTCGTACACGCTGTATTTCTCCCTCAGCCCAATCTCCTCGTACACCGCCTTGATTCTTGCTTCCTTTTCAACGTCCTTGCGTCCATAGCTGGCGTCCAGCACCGCACGTTGCTCGGGCGTCGCCACCGACAACACCACATTGATGCACCACGAACACTTGTTATCGACAATGTCCGTCCCGATTTTGCCAATCTGCTCAGGCGAACCCGCATAGTCCAAAAAGTCGTCTTGAACCTGGTAATATTCACCCAGAGGGAGCAAGATGGACAAAGCAACCGCGTATGGCTCCACCCGCTTCCCATCAACCTCGTACTCGTCCGGAACGCCACAGAACCGCAGCGCCAGCGCAACCGAGAGGTAGAAGCTGTAATACGCCGTCTTGTACTGCCCAATGAACGCATGCCTGCCAAAAACGTCGATCAATAGTCGCGACGAGAGTGAGCACACCCACTTTTTCAGTGAAAACTTAGACAGATCCACCTTGTCTTCGGGGGCCGTGATCAAATCGACCAATTCGCCCATTTCCGTCTGGAACGTCGTCTATCGCGCAGGATCAACACGTTTGTATTCCTCATCCATCCACGCGCACTTACGTCGTGGAACAGCTCCAGCAAGTGCACATAGTAAGGCTCGCTCCGGAAGTATTTCTTGAGCAAATAATAAATGGCACTCTCGAGCATGAACGAATCGTTGATGGCGATCAAATTAACACCCTCGACACGGTACCAGCACGGCTGTCCGCGACGTGTGATCGACTGATCCATCATGTCATCCGAGACGAGGAAAAAGGCTTGCAGCTACCGATGTGTCAGATTCAATCGACTAAACAACACACCCATGGGACGAGACACACCAACTCGATGCACCACCCCAACAGTGCCGACTTGAAGTACTCGTCGTCGGTCAACGCCCGGCCCTTGAGAATCTCGACTGAATCCACAACGCTCATCCCACGAGTATACTTCCCACCCGGGGCATTGAAATCGAGGTTCTAGACATGATGGCTTGCACGAGGGAACAGAAGGCAGCGTAGAGGACGTACAAGATGATACCATTCGACGGCCTCTGGGGGCATATTCTCTGATTTCATATGATCAATTAGATCATCTTTCAACGTTTTAAACACATTCTCGAATCTAAGACGCTTCTGTTGCTTGAGATCGACCGACATCATCCTGGTTGCGATTCAGTGGAATGTTTTGTAGGGATATGAGTGGTGAAGAATAGCGGTCACCGAGTGGGGACAAGTTATAAAATCGAGTTCGGATGGTCATGTCATCTCAGCCATTCTTGTTCGCATCCGAGCACAGGGCGGCCATTATCTGCCATCGTCAAATGAGCGATAGTGAGTATTGATAGCAAAATGAAAACAAAGTTGTGAGTTCAGGCAACAGCATTTCCTGAAGGGTAGTCTGCATATGGGGGAGGTTCGCCATCGAGTCTGTTTGCCGCGTCCGCCAGTCGACCCTCTCTTAGGTGGACTGCCACTCACTTACCAGACAGAGGGAGTTGGCATTGGGTGCCAGCAGTGACCACAGACAGGTGTGCGACCCTCCGCGAGAGTGGTCTATGATGCATGGGTGAAGGCGGTTGGGGAGCTGCTTATCGACAGGAGTCATCAGTGACCTAAAGAGGTGTGATCGATGTGATCCTGGCATGAGCCACTGGAGCCAGCCGAGCTATGGCCAGGACCCTTTCGGGTCCCACCAGCAATTCTCTCGTCCCCATACAGCACCATCTGGATGCAAATCCGGATAGATTCTGCCCTTCGCCATGATCAAGGGAATTTGATGAGATACTAATCTTGAACGTATACGTCACGAGCCGCGCCTTTCCTTCGGACGCGTGGTGGCAATACATGAACGCATTAGTTTTTGTTCGGTATTGAGAACGACGTGACGTGTGCTAATTGGGGCGTTACGTGTTTCGAAATCCTGGTGGCACGAATTTCAGTGATAAACGTGTAGTACCTGAAGGAGTGATCTCTCAGTGAAGTGGTAGAAGGGATTGAAAGACAATGTTGGCACATATCTTCTTGTAATACTCACGAAAAGGCTGTGTATAATTGACCATGAGCGAACGGGTCGATGCGGAGGATTGTTGAGCTCGATAGGAGCAGAGTGCGATCTTGTGGATCGGGGCACGACTAATGGGCTGAAAAGAGAAAGGGAGGGCGCGCAAGCAATGACTGTGATGGCAGAGCACAGATGAGATACTTCATACGATGCAAAGAAAAAATGATAGCATAGCAACAATGATGCAGGAAGTTACGTTGCGCTACAACACGGAGAGGAAGAACACAATGAAATCATTTGCTTGGAAAATACGCGTGAGGTGGGCGCACATTTGTTTGTGAATGTTGTTGAGATTCTAAGATAGAGGTGACGATGCTTGAAATCAGACGATGGGGGCTTGGAATACGACTTATGTATTCTACGAGCTCGTGTACGAGCTCTTATATATTCTATTAGATTACTGATGTATCTCCTATGACTGCGATGACGATTGTGCTGCGTAGATGTTAGCACTGACATCACAGCGCTTGGGCCTACAGACGGTTTGTCCGTGTTTGGCCTAATGACGCTTATCGTCTAAGTCCGACAAATGTTAACATATAGTACATGCCAGTGCACGTTCAACATTCGGACGGCGTCGCATGAATAACCATCGATATTCAGCGCGAAGGAGTTCGATGATGAGCACGATAGGAGGAATGTATAATATATAAGATAGTTTGGCACCATTGTAATGGGCGGTCTCTCTACGTACAGCAGCTACAACAAAACGCCTGTAATGTCTACCGTGGGGCCAAGCCCCAGCGGACAATAAACGAGGGAAAAACAAAACTTGAAGTTTGGCACCTTCAATTTACAACACCAATTACCGAGTTCAGAAATGGCCGGTGTAGGACTCTGAACACCACCCACCGACACACAATCCTGTGTATACATTCGCGCATTGACCGTATCACCCATGCAAAGAAATGAATCAAACAGCATGCAAGAAATCGCCCATATGATCATGCATACTATGCATGATGAAAGGTGGGAGAAATTGGAAAGAGGAATACATATAATGCTGCCTTGAGGCAGGAATGATCTCTGTGTTGCAGACAACCCTGGTTCACATATTTGATAAATCAAAGTCTCGTATTCTTCTCCTTGATCATGTGCTCTGACCAATGTCATGTTCTGATCTTTGGAATTTGGGATAAATACAGCTTAGCACGACACAATCTGGGAAACCCTCCAAGAGGCTGTTCGCTAGATGAAACCCGTGGCCATGGGCAGATCAAGATCAATCCGCTGAATTGTGTGAACGAAGTCCAACTGACCGGCAAGAAATTGTATACCCGATGTATCACCCACCACATACAAGAGGTTGGCACACACTGGCTTGGAGTAAGTAGACATCGCCACGCAGCCTCTTGTCCTGTATGACGTCCTCTCCAATCTCCCTGGTAAAAATTGGTCCCCAAACCCTGCAAAAACAAGGTGCGAGGGCGACATTTGTCGTGTCGCTTTTTTGTTCATATATAATTCTAGGTTCGTCCTCGGTTATAAAAATCTCCCATTCGAGACGGTCTGGGTCGAATATGCCGATATCGCCGCAAAGCTGAAAGAAATCGGAGCGTCACCAAACAAATTTCCAAATGGGATCGAACGATGTACCGTACCAACTCTCGGCGATCCCAACACGGTGCCCTTGTCACTGATTCTTGGGCGATTACCGAGTATCTCAACAAGACATACCCAGAAAAGCCCATTTTCCCCAACAACTCCAAGGGCGCGATCAACGTCTTTTACGAGGGATTGCGCGCGCTGGTAGAACACACTTATCAGCCGTTTAGTCTTTTGCGGGTGTCAGAGTTGTTAAGCGAGCGCAGCCGAGAATACTTTGTCCACACCAAAGAAGTATTCGTGGGATACCCCTCTGATGATTGGTCCCCCGAGAGACCAAAGCGCGAAGCTCACTGGGCCATGATCGAAAACTGCAAATGTTCTTTTTGCGGTTAATACTCTTTCTCAGAAAAGGGTATACCGTGGAAGAAAATTGCTTCCTTGCACGATGGGAAGTGGGATAGATTACCTGCAGATGTAGAGAAGGAATGTAACCTCGCATAGCGTTGCTGGAAGCATCCGGCTTAGCATGTTGTCAAAAAAAAGACAAATGGCCATGACTACAAACGGTAACTCGTGAAACAACATCCAACACGCGGCGACGCACCGTTGAGGCAGTGCAGTCATTACTGTTAAGGAATTCGTTGACAGGTAAGGATCCATTTGTTCGGAAGATAAGTTTTGGAACTGATGACAGTCAGTATGTCAAGGAAATTGGTGTAATGCTCAATTGAACTGCAGGAAGTCCCATGTTAACTTACACGCAAAAGCAGGACGCATGATTCAAGACATCGATGGAAATGCAATGATGCAGGAAGAGCGACGTGTCGCTGCAACCCTAACGTTACCCCATCAATAAACAGGGTAATTCCACTCAACCGTACGCATCACTTCGTAACACCCAGTTATGACACCATCAGTCCGAATCACGCGTGTCCCGCGCCAGTCGGGATCAATGTCCACGGGGCAGAAACCGCGTGGTGTGTTTATCAAGCGAACCAACGATTTCGTGATAATGGCCGTGCGTTGAAGTCATCGTTGAGAGTTGTCGGGGCCACGCGCCCATGAGTGAAAGAACCAAGCGGCCCAATGAAGGCTATCCGTGCTCGTGTTTGCTATGCCAGAATTGGACGAGATAGCAGGGGGAACTTGGACCGAACCGAGTACTGACATGGCAGAGGTAGACAGAGCGTGGGTTGTGCCAAAGATAGGAGCAGAGGTACATAGTGATAGAGACAGAGCTTGTGACATAGCCTGTGTACCCTCATCAGTAGGACGCTTTGTCAACCAACGCGTCGACGACAAGAAAAGAGCTTACGAGTGCCACTAACATAGCAATATGCCTGCATGTTTTTCGACATCTACGCTAGACGAATTGCGAATGAACTAAAATGTTAATTGAGATGGTCGCATCTACAGAAGTGAAGCAGGCAGGTGGGTACTATTTGCGAACCGTACATGAAATGCTCGAGGAAAAGCATCGCGTATCCTCTGAACACATTGAAGTTCCCCTAAAAGCCAGGATCAGAAAAGGAGAAGTTGCGAACGTCAAGCGCAAGACTAGACCTTCGCAGTGGCGGGTTGTCTCCGGTTCGATCACGTGATCATGCTTCGAACCAGATCTCTCCACTCCATAACGTACGTTCCTTGCTTAGTTCCAGCCACCCGTTAGCGCTGACCCCAGAATTCCTCATAGGTCGTGAATTCCTGCTTACCAGAGCCGTCTCGATGACGCAAGATGAGAGCAACGAGGAAGCATACTCCCCGCCAAAGAGTTTTACCCGACAGTTGGGAATATAGTTCCAATTTCGCGGGACTGAATAGGAAGCTTACACGTTGGGTCATTGGTGATCGATGATCTTGATGCCGTTTCTCCTGAGAGAGGCACGTTCGTCAGAGACGAAGCGGCCGGGGATATTTAGCGGATAAGTACACCAACTTTTTGAGCGAATTGCCACCGCTTCGAACCCCAGCCGAGACGAATGATACCACCGCAGGGGCGAGTAATACGGTCAAGTGTGTTTCAGCCAACATCCGATCTTCCTCCTCAGCCACGATGTCGACCACGTTGGGACCCGTCGAGTTGCGCCAGATCCTTGCCTTTACCGTTTACCTTGCACACTGCGGGACACTCATCCTCGAGGGCTCTCAGGTGATTCAGTCTTCCTCTGATGTCAACGAGAAAAATAATTCGGTTGATCTAGTGACGTAGTACGATGTTGCTGTGGTCCTGTGCGAGATCAAGAAGTTTATCCCCCTCCAATTGTACGCCTGAGGTGGACCGGGGCCGGTCCGAATCTTCCGACTGGCTGCTTCACGCCGAGTGGACGGAATTGGCAGTACTGCTGTCAAGGCCCCTTCTACTTACAAACCGCACTCCTCATTGATATTGTTAAGTTGGCGAGTATAGCGTTCAACATGTGCAGACGGCTTCCCACAAGGTAGGCCACACACGATAATTATACGCTTGTGACTACTATGGCGTACGACCCTGCTAAACCTCCCAGAGCCCCCCAAAACATTTCTCGGTGAATTGCCCCCCATCCTTGTCCGACTTGTTGGCAATCCCGCCGATCCTCCCCATCTTCTCTGCGCAACACTTCTTTTGTAACTCGATGCTCGCTGATACCTTCTTGAACGTGTTTCTTCATGCGCTTGACGATGTATTATCAGAGGGCATGACTCTCTTCTCAGCTGTGTTGGAAATCTCAGTCTTATAGGACCTTCGACTTTTTGAATTGTTTTCATCTTTCTTATTTTAATTTCAAGGCCTGCATCCGCTGGTGCGGTTTCGTGCTGCCTGCGTGTCATTCATGGTCATGATCTCCAGCGCATAACGTGCGTGCCAACCGCAACAATATGAAAGTGCAAAAGAGTCATAGGACCTTGAAACACTTGAATCCATCCTATGATTATAATACAATTGTACAGGACGTATTCGCGATGTCCTTTCGTTCGCTTTCTTTCTTTTACATTCTCAAATTAGCCTTTCATGTCCTCGACATGTTTCTCGTGCACTTCGTGACGACGGTAATGCTTCTCGCTCGGCTTCCAGCCCACCGAGCGCCAAGCAGGTACGCCGGACCGGTATAGTTCGTCGACCTATTATTGGACACGGCGACGTTGCATCAGCACAGTGTAATCAGCGCGTGAGATCGATCAGAAATTTTGAAGTAGATCGAGGCGAATGTAGAAAAATAAACGTCACCTCTTCCAGTGTGATCCCCTTGGTTTCGGGCACGAGAAAGTAGACATAGACAAACCCGACGATCAACATGCCAAAAAAGACAAGCATGATCAAAGATCCGATTCTACCAATACGAATCAAAAAAGACACATCAAGTCTGCTTTGTAACCGGGCACCTACTTGGCGACGATACGTGGCGAAAAAAACGACAGCATGAAGTTCCAGATCCAGTCTAGATCGTATTCCCGTCAATACTATCCTGTCACAAAGTCCTCGAAGCACCGATCACGAAAATACGAATACTCAACTCGTCGACGTTCCAAGAGCAATCGACTTCGGTCGTACTCGGAGCGGAAAGGACTCCCCGAGGTATACCCAGGGCGTCGGTCCCCATGTCGTCCCATATACGAAGACTTGGAGGATCGCGAAAGCGATGACGACGCGCCCGGCTGCCTTGTTGCGCGCTGACAGGGCCGAGACCGGGGTTCCAGTCTGTGCGAGACCGAAATGACCAACAAAGGCCACCTGTGTTAAACTGAGAAAGGAAAAAGTGATCAAAGGTCGAAGATCACGTACGATGACCGCGCAAACGGCTTGTGCGAGTGCGCCGAGAAGCAATGACTGCAAACATGTCAAAGAGCATTTCTAAGCAGATTTCGTCGAAATAAACCTTGCGGCGGCCCCACGCCTCAATAAAGTACAGCGCCGGAAGTGTCCCCACCACCGAAACCGCTCCCAAGATTGTCTGAATGACATAAGGCGAAAGCCTACAAACCTTTAGCATCGATATGTACTCGGGGCATGAGACAGCCTACCCAACACCAGCGTTCTCAAAAAAAGTGTCCCCATAATAGTCTATCGAAGAGAGATACTCAGACGCAGACGATACGTGATTCAAAGTGGTGACGTACAATAAAAGTTTTGTCCATTGAGTTGCTGTAAAAATTGCAGCATCATTCCGTTCATTGTACGGCGCCACATGGCATTTCTCGGAGAAAAACATTCAAGCCAGGTCGCTTTGCCGCCCTGGTTCTCGGCCTTGATTGCGAAGTCGAGCTCATTGACAATTTCGATCACTAGAGCGTCATCCTCTGGCACACTATTTAATTCCGCAATGACGCGTCTTGCTTCGTCACCTCTGCCAGTTCCAAGCAAATGACGACTGTAGCGAAAACTCGGTTGTTAAAGGCAAGGTCCACAAATGGGTAGAAAGCTCACGGAGACTCTGGTAGAAAGAACATTCCGGAAAGGAGGATCAATCCCCAGACCAGCTGAAGGCCGACCGGAATGCGCCATGACGCCGAGTTATCGAGTGTATGGCTCCCGAGCTCAAAAAGATAGCTCAGGAAAATCCTTGAAAAACAACCGTTGATCTTTCAACAAAGATGAAAGACTATAGTGCATACCCAGTGATAATTTGGATTTGATACATGGTAAGAATCGTGCCCCGAATCGCTTTCGGTGCGGTCTCCCCGTTGTACAATGGAACGATGGCTGAGAAATATCGAATCAGATTATGGCAACGACGTAGAACAAGTCGAAATGTATACCTGATAGAGAGCCAACACCTAGCCCAGCAATAAAGCGCCCAATTACAAGCTGTACCAGGGAATATGTCGTTCCTGTTTGAATGGCAACACCAGCGGTGAATATTGCAGACCAGAAAAGGATGGAGCCTCGACGCCCTAATCGATCAGCCGTGAACGCTTGGCCCAGTGCCCCACTACTTGTACGTGAGAAAGTAACTAGGCAAAAACACGTTACAAGCGCACCAAAATGTTCTGTGCAGAGGTAGACGGTTCAAGCTTAATCGAAGAGAGGCCGACATAGACCTACCCTGCAGAGAGCAACGAGACAATGATTGATTGTCTTGAGCTAGATAGGTATGGTTGACCAGTAGAATCCACTTGACCAAATCGACGTATGAAGTCTGGCATGATAAGGCAACCCTAGATGTAAAATTGAAGACGAAGGGCATACGCAGAAAGAAAGAGAAAGAATATCGTACGGAGATAACACCCATGTCGTATCCGAATAGAAATCCTGTGCAGAAGTCCTATCAGGTTTCATTCTGCCTATGATTGCCAAAACATCACCTCCTATGGCTCTTGTCAACTCCTTTTAATGGTAAACATAAGCATGGCGCTCACCGAATGCGATGAAAATGGAGAGCAGGATTGCCCTCTTGCTTGCTGGAACGTCCCCCGCCATAACGTGCTCAAAAAGAGAGTCCGGTATCCGGATAAAAGTGCAGTCGGGAGATATATACTTTTGCGTGAAGTTATATATGGATAGGTTCCTGAATCGAGGTCGGTTTTATGGAGTTGGAGTCGCTCGGTTAAAGATAGACTCGTTTGATGTAACGAGGATGTTGCGTTTAAAGAAGTAGCTCACCACCAAAAAGTAGCGACACAGAGATGCACGACGACGGAGAACTTTAGGCTCATATTGGTTTTGATCCAGAGGAATAGACAAAAATCGGATAATTGGAAAGGTCGCACTATTAATGAACAGATTATTCTGAAATCCGTCGACGGCCACGGAGACTATTAGAATCCCATTGTTGGGCAAACGAGGCGGGACCAACGGTCCGCCAAGGTAAGTGTGCCTAAAACATGGGACTTGATCTGGATAGAGTCGGTCACGATGGGTCCTACTAAACATAGACGGAACAATAAATCTTTGCGGCCGAGTGCAACCCCGAGACTCCGAGGAAGCAGGCAATCCCAGCAAGACGATTGAAAAAAGGTCCTCGAGTCTAGTCATCTCAGGAGTTTACGATGACTGTCTTCAGATGCGAAAAAAATGATTGATTTGTTGAGACAAAAGCAACTAATAACGTACCACACCACCAGCTAGACCCACGATTGTTCAAAATTCCGAAGTACTTTCGTCTTCTTCCCACCCCCATGTGAGTCTATTGGCAACTAAATCGTGCTGTCCACCCATATTTCCTCATGATCCCCTCCAGGCTCCAACAGCGTGGCCCTGGAAATGAACGTAGCACCGATGGAGCAAACTCCACTTGGAAAGATCCCGGGTTATGTAGGGCCCTTGCACAAGCGATTCTTCTTTAAAACGTCTGACGGTTTGGGGGTAACTTCTTGAAGAGGGAGAACGATTCCAATGACTCCATCTGGCAGTATTAATATTAGAAACACAAGCCTACGTCGGCGATAATAAACAACCAGTTCACTGTGAGTGTCAACAGGCACCACTGCAACTCCGACGCCGTTCTGCCGAATTTTTGTGCAATTTGCGCCTTTCCAATCCCCAAGTCTGGAAGAAATACGACAAAAGCGGTGGGGTCAACTTTGGGACGGAAACCTTTTACGGACTCAGAGTGGGCATAAGCAGCTAGTTGGAGAAGCAGCGACGTCCTTGACGTCACTGGCACTAAAACTATTTGGCAGAGTTTGTCACCTCTGCTCCACCTTCACTGCCAACTTCCTTCCGCGCGTGCGATAAGCCCTCGAACGATGTTGGTTTCCAGGGTCTGTCTCCATGACGCTCGTAAAAAGGGCTAGGCAATCAACTCGACGTCACAGATTCCTCGTGGAAGCTATCAGGATTTTGATGAACAGGTGAGCATGACGGGCGACATGTGCGGTAAGACTGACGCGGACGAATTGACACCTCTCTGCATCGAGGATAGCATGTACTTGCTACCGTGTAGACCGACCTGACGAACGATGTCAATTCTGAACTCCTACTGACTGCTATATCAACCGTCAAGGGTGAGGCTACTACGATCCTTCCCGACCGGCGACAGAATGTCGCGAAAATACATCCTTTCTCAGTGGAATTGCATTGTCACCCTTATCACACTTGTTGGCAACCCCTAGGGCTGACGCCACACTCAATCAGACACGCTGACCGCCCGCTGAATGCCCCAGCCCATGTTACAACCCAACCATGCACCGCGCAATCGCGTCTGGCGCGCTTTTCCATTCTTTTTCGTCTTTTCGTTGCGTTCCATAGTGGCACAATAGGACGTGGCGAAGTTTTTCAGAAAAAAAAAAGATAAATGTATTTTTTGATGTTGGTCGTGAAGGCGCGCATGACCTTGCTTTGGTCTACTCGTCCGGCTAGCATGTTCACGCACGGTTGCCATCGTACCTGAACTGGAGTGCACGCAGAATCGCTTGTCTTCACTGCGACGGACATTATCCTCGTGACCTGTATGCCGGACAGGCTGAAACGGGGTTTTTACTTTGATGATCCAACTCTAAGCGGTTTGAAATTTACCATGGTCAATGTGGCATGCTCGCTGAATGTCTCTTCTTCAGCGCCGCCACAGAAGGAACAGAGAATTGTACACGAGAAACCTAAAATCAGACACAGCTACTATTTACACCCTGATTATACGACCGATTTTGATTAACAGTCAGCGAAAATCCAAGTTCCAATGTATCTGATACGCAACAAGTGCAAAAAGATGTTCGAGGTAAATCGACGAGTTCTGAAAGAATGGCAATCCAAAAAAAATAATAGTTCAAAAGACGTCGATGGCTGTTTCTGCAATCGCTCAAATTGAGGACGATCGCTCCATTAATCGCAATTATCGTGCAATCAGTCGGCAAAAAGAACGTTACGTCCGTCCCAGCAACACAATGTGATACGATAAGCGACAAAGTCCGTGAAACGTAAGGTGTGTAGCAAGCTAGAAGCTGGCCAACGCGGGCACATTATGTTGGGGATATGGCATTTGAGGACGAAGCCATAAAGAGAATGCGACATAAGAATGAGGAACATAATCTACCTTAGTACGTACGTATGTGGTGTGTCCAATGCAAGTCCGTTCGGAATGTCTGTGTGTGAAACCCCAGGATCGATGAACCAAAGTCTCCTCGACAGAAAAAGGAAAGAGAGCGCCTAGTCCCTGACTCTGCGCAACGTTGTGAACCCTGAGAGGAACACGATTAACAACGTGGTGAGGAGGGCGATGGAGGCTGGGTGGGTTTTGAATTGCTCGAGAGCACCGCCACATCCAGGACACTGCCAGCCTAGGGGATATAAATGAGTCGTACGGACAAGAAAATTTAGGTGACGAGGACAGACCGCTGTTGAGTGGGGTATATGCCTGAGGAGTATAGAGTGAGAACTGAAGTTGGCTGTTTGGAGCAAGGTAACCGGGTGTCGCAGCCGCACTGGGTCCGCCTGAGGCGAATATAAGCAAGGTATATTCTGCTTGCGCGAGAGGTAAGCTAGGGTTGGCAGTCTGGTAACCATATGGATACCATACGACGCTCTGCGCGTCTCCGGCTATGACGCCGTTGGAAGGACCGACGGGATACGTGTAGCCGTTTTGACAGGCGGCAGAGACGGTGAGGGATGTGGGCGTGACTGCGAGGTAACTAAAGTTCCAGCCAAAGGTGACATATTCGCCGGGAGCAATCTTGTAAAAGGAGGTGGACTGGAGGGGGGGCTGTGTGAAAACGATTTCTCCCGGATCGCCGTTGGCGGGTATAGTTGAGGTGGCATGGGTAGCGCTGGCGTTGTAACCTGGCCCGCCTGTTATACCGATTGCGAGGGAGGTGCCGGTACCAGAGGCAGAAGAACCCGAGGCGGGAGCAGAGGTGACGCCTGAGGCCGACTGGGCGCTGTTGGAGGCTGACGAGGCTGGCTGGGTGTTGGAGGCCGAGCTGGCCTGCTGTCTGGGTACGAGGTCCATTGGGGGAGGAGGAGGAGGAGGAGGAGGAGGAGGAACGGGCTTGGGGGTAAGGTTGGGAGAAGTTGAAAGAGAGAAAAGCAAGGACGGTCTGTCGGCTGACGGCGTCACACGCCGTCTGCTGGCCGTTGCTTTATTTGGATCACCACACGACGTCTTTTTCCACGAGCCAAGAAAAAAAAAAAAAAAGAAAGATTCTAAGCCTATCCACTTGCGGAATACAACAACCAAGCTTGCGTTCAGTAAGTACTGTACTCAAGTACTGCTCGAACTTGTCCTCCTCAACGTGGAGCCTTATAATTTGCCATGTGAGAATCCAAGTCACGGATCGATCCGGTTGACGACACTACAGACTACTTTGGCTCCGTATCGTTGACTGTCGCATAAAGCTCCCTGGCAATCCGAAGTTGGCCCTCTCTCCCTGTCTCGTTCGGAAGATCAGGCATCCCCCTAATGATCAGGTACTTGCGTCCCGCCAGCACCTCGGACGTGACCTTGAACGGATCCACCCCCGCCTCCGCCGCGTTCACGACCACATGCGAGCCCGTCACGACGCCCCCTGCTTCTTGTGCGATCACTATCCCAGCCTGTAGTGACGCTTGTCAGCAGGGTGAGAACGATCCCACTTATCCACACTCACGCATACGTCCCACGGCCTGCGAATCTCCATCCGTCAGTCAATCGTCTATTTCGACCGATGAACACTCACCAGCATCCAATCTCCCTAAGTCATCCCCACCTCAGCATCGAAAACGGAGCAAGAGAGTAAAAGACTACGTGCCAGTACATGTCCAATGCACCCTGGGCCACCAACGAAATGTTGAGTGCCGCACTCCCTATCGAGCGAAGCGACTGCGCCATCTTGCCTCCAGGCACCGAAGCGTCCCCAGCGAGCTTCAAAAACGACGTCGCCTTGTCTTGAATCGTAGGAGTTCCTCGGTCAGAACCCCATTCGATGGCTGAAGTAATCGGTCAGGTCAATCAACCAGAAATCGAAAGAGAGAACAGCACCGATCTGCGCCTTGGACAGGGAGGGCAGCGGTTTTGGAGATGCGAGGGGCAGCTTTTGAGGCTGTCCGTTGCCCCGCGTGAGATACGATCCTTGGCCTTCGACCCCGGTGTACTGCACGAACCGTCAACTTGAAGCACGACAATGAAGAGCAACGATCCCACCAGGTATTCGATAAAGGGATTGTACACCACGCCAAGAACAGGTCGTTTTTGGTAGATCAGACCGAGGGAGATGCAGGCAAACGGAAAGCCATGCACGAAGTTGGTAGTACCATCTGTTATACACACGTTAGCCCATCAGTCGCGATCGATAGCGAGCGTGTACGCACCAATAGGGTCCACGCAAAATGTGGGCTCGTCGGTCAGTTCGGGACGCGTCCCACTGGAGTACGATTCCTCGCCAATGCTATTATCGACATCGCACCGTCATCAGTTTCAGAAAAACCAACGACAGAAGGGCGGCGTACAATTGGAAGGAGGGATAAGCTTTCTTGATCTCGCCCAGGACCAAGTTCTCCACGGCAACATCGTACTGCGTCACTAGATCGACCGAATTCTTTTTCTCGTTAACATCAGAGGAAGACTGGATCGCCTGAGAGCCTTCGAGAATGACCGTGCCCGCAGTGTGTGCAAGGTTAACGGTAAAGGCGAGGATTTGGCGCAACTCAACGGGTCCCAATGTGGTCGACATCGTGGCTAAGGAGGGAGATCGGATGTTATCGACAAATGGACGTGACCTTTTGCGGTGGTGTTCATCTCCGCTGGGGTTTGAAGCGCTAGCGATTCCGAAGAACGCATTTGTGGCCATCAATCAAATTTTTGGTCTACTAGTCTACTAAATATCCCCGGCCGCTTCGTCTCTGACGAACGTGTCTCTCATCCGATAAACGGCATCTAGATCATCGATCACCGCTGGCGACATGATGTCCATATTCCCAGCTATCGCGAAAGGTGATCGTGCTTCCTCGTTTTTCTCATCTTGCGCCGTCGAGACGGCTCTGGTAACCAGAAATTCACGAAGCACGAGGACTTCTGGGGTCAGCGCGGACGGGTGGCCGGAACTAAGCAAAAAACAGGACGTGACTCTACCGCCCGCTTCCTAAATGATGACAGTGGCGGCCTGGGGATCTGTTGTAGCCCACGAACACTCACACAGACGTCCCACTGCGGCCTAAAATGTCAGCCAAATACACCGTGGACTGGACAATAGATCGACCAACGCATGCTCACCTACACCCAATCTCCCTAGGTTTTAAAGTAAACTATACGCGATAGATTCTTGTACGCGACTCGCCAGCAGATATTGATCGCTCCTTGAGCGACCAGACAAAAGCTGAGCGCACAGCTTCGCGTCGTACGAAGTGAGTGCACCAGACCTAGATATGCGTCACACTTGAGCCCAATCACCGGTGATGACAGGTCAGAACCCTGTTCGACATCTACGACCAGAAAGGTGAGCGACGAGATGCACCACAGACGATAGACGTACCGATCAGCGCGTTGGATAGAGAAGGTAGTGGTTTCGGTGTAGCAAACGGCAACTTCATCGGACACCCAGAATCCCAGGGGGTACGATACCTGAGGCCTGACCTTCCACTTCTGCCAAACACGTTACCTTATTGCGCTGGACGGAACAACGAAACCTCTCACCAAATAGTCCAAAACTAGCATATAGATGATGCCCGGGACGACGTGCTTCTGACAGCTCAGAGCGAGCGATACGTAACAAAAGCCTGGAAACCGGACAGAGTTGGTGGTACCATCTTATCCAACCTCAACGTCGTTTCCAAAGGAACGAGATGAAGAAGGTGACAAGCCAAGTTAGGTCTTGCGAGACTTATGCTTATTCATCAGCAGATCAGATTAGCCGAGTCGCAATAATACTTAGCTGCTGTTGCACACCACCGCCATAGTGAACATGACCTGTCACAAAGCATGTTTAAAATCAGACGAAGCAGCCAAGCGGTTGAATCCGCTTTGAATTTTCCAAAACGATTTTCGATTTTTTCAATGATGATCAAATCAAACGTCTAAATAAATTGACGAGGCTCTGAACTACCCTATTATTCCGCAAAATATCTTCCTATATAAACAAACCCAGTTCTCACCACGGAAGCGGAAAATACTCATGTTCTCATGTCCATTAACGTCTGCACATGTCGACTCCTGACCTTCCGCGAACGCGGTGATACAGAAGTTGAAGTCTGAAATTGTGATTATTCGTATAGTTTCAATGCTATTTTTGATTGCTTCGTGAAGTTTCTGTCAACAGGTTAATGATTAACAGCGCAGAATTTAACAGTCATTGAAAAAATACTGACTTCATAACCCAACGTGTCGCCCAGGTTCATAGTCCACAGTATGAGCGAGCGAAGACGAGGCAGGGTCTTCCACACAGGATCATTGAACATCCCAGCGACATCCGAGAAGCGTTTGTAATCGATGGAAAATCCCAACCTCTCGAGGGACATTGGTGCTGATGTGAGGATGGAACGTAATTGGTCGCGATTCCTCACAGGGTCATCGCGGCTGTATTGTTTCAATTCTGTTATAGTAGTCCGAGTAATCCAGTCGCCGTGCTCTTTGATAAAATCCATACCGACAGAGAGAGAGCGTAGGGCCTGAACGTCTATGGCTGCGATGGGATGGCGATATCCAGTGCAACGACCAACTACGAGACTGGATACCTTGATGCTGAATCTCTTCTCAGGCAGGGCATCCGCCAGACCTCCTTTCATAAAAACACAACTATCGAACCGCAACTCCTCGAGGGATCGAAGTGAAGCAATTGCACGCCAGTGATTCGCGTGTATGAAAGTGCGCGAAAATATAAGGTTGCGAACATTAGTCATTTGTGACAGTCCGGCGACGCACTTGTTAGCCACTTGCCGTAGAGCCCACGGGCTCGACTTGTTGAGTTTCCAGTTGTGAAAATAACACGTTTTCACACTCTTGGCTAGGATGAGTGCCAGAGGTTTCTTTTCAGCAATTCGAGTGCACCATACAGCCCAATAGTTTGGCTCCTTGACAGGGTTACCATCATCTGGGTCATAAATGCAGTGGATGATTTTGTATACCCGGGGCAGGCAGACGTTTGCGAAGAATTTGCAGACAAGGGAAAGGTTGCAGAATGTCGAAACAATCTCTGATAAGATGCTCCAAGCACGTTGTGCAATGAAGTCAAATATACAGAGGTATATCTCATTTGGTAGAGAAGGCAAAGTGCGGTTGCCTTTGAGTGGTTTGGGAGCTGAGCAAAATGTACGCCTGATCGACTTGAGATTGTTGGCAGAAATATAGGGGCACTCACAAGACTGGTCGAATATTTGCATGGGGTCTGCCTTTCCAGTGTAATCCATCATTCCTGCTCTGTGGTCAAGTAGTTTATATGAGCGGAGAACCACCTTGTAGAGAATCTAGAGATAAGATGTAGGAATGATAGCGATAACTCAGGTGTGATCAGGCCGAGATGGTTGGGGTTCGACAACAAGTCGCGATGTGTATTCCCCTATACGGTAACCAGTCTTACTATATACCATTTTACTGTATTGGCGTATCTAATCAATAGACTTTGCTACTCGGGATGTGCCGACCAGGTCGGCAGAAACCTTGCTTGCCTGAGTGATAGAATTATTTGTGGCTCATCGAATCCCCTGGCGATGGTGAAGAGTGGACCCCACGTTGAAATGATGTCAGCGTGGGTACCGCTTGACAGCGTAAAAGTGCCCGCGGGGCACCTGTGCAGAGTCGATTGCTCCACGTATTGCTACAATCTGATGCACAAATACCTCCAATTTATGATCACAGTATAATGTTCACCGAGCAACTGAATCTCGATCTCATCCGATCTCGATCAAACGTAAATTACTAATACTACTTACACAGCGGGAACTACTACTACTACTACTCCTGATCGTTGTGCCGCGTGTTGATGGGACACCGCCGTCGCATCGTCGGCGTGTTGCTGTTACTGACGGCGCCTTGCCTTGCCTCCGTTGGTGTTGAATCACACAAGAGCACCCCCATGCATCTCGCTGATCGCTGATCATGATTGGTGCTGTTTATGGTTTTGCGGGTGGTTTGTCCGAGCCGAAACAAGACTGTCCGACAGGGAATATCAAAATCTGTTTCATTTTCGTTGACGGTACGCCCGACTTTGTCATCCTTTTTTCACAAACTCAATTGCGTCACTAGCAACTGTGCTGCTATTACACCTGTGTAGCTTGCATTTCTACAATCCCTGCTTTCGTTCAAATAATGTATGTAGATACTATCCGGGTCGATTTTAAATGTTAAATTTTTACTACTATCCATCAGATATCATTTGGTTCGAGATCAGCAACGGTTTGTGGGTGTCGGACATACAGAGACTGAAGAGTGTGAAACAACCGGGAAAATAAATGACAGACGAGAGGGATTCGACTGGCTTGCGGGGTAAAAATAATGAGCACAATAAGACGACTGAGACAGATGAGCTCACGATGAGACGAATGAGACAAAAAGTATAAGTTTGCTTACCTCCTTATTTTCCTCATTGAGCCTGGCGCGCTCAGCCAGGTCCCAGCCTATCGGCAAACTGGAATGGGCTTTTGGATGGGTTTCAGTCGATCTTGTTTTGGGTTACCCCGAATTGACCCTTGATTTCCTTTTTTGCTGGCTGTCCTCCAATCATAACTCGCCATTGGGCTCGGTTATGCTCGTAGAACCTATCACACGATAACGTTACTCGTCCACTTTGCAGATGGCCGGGCCATGAGCACCATAAGCACCCATAAGCGTCGCTTAGCACAAATATGACACATGTTAAATTACTGATGCCACTAGGGGTTCAGGGTGGCGGTGTCGGTCGGGGAAGGTGATGGAATGATGATACGTCCCAACACACGGAGTATCAGAACGCCCAACGGACGACGCAAAGTTGATCCATTGAGAGGGGGTGAGCTGCGCGAGGCACACTCAGGTAGTCGGGGGGACCGCCACGGAAAGAGGGGAGAGGGGATGATCAGCACAAAGCCAACTCAGAGGAAGAAGGGGGAGGACTGTCCCAAAAAGAGGAAGTGGAGGAAATGGAGGGGGAGAGGCTCGGCGGCGATAAGTGGGAACGACGGGAGGTTGATCTAATGTCAGGACTAAAGACTCGAGCGCACTCTTAATGTCATCCACCGGGGCCTTTCAAGCTTCCGAGTCGAACATTCAAGTTAATTAAAAAAGAACTACAGACGTCTGACTAGCCAGCTCTTGCCTGTCATCAACAGCCAAAACCTTCAAACCACCCTTGTCACGATCAAACTTTTTCTTTACACACCTGCGAGATCAGCAACCTTCGCACATGCAGCGTGCAAGGCTAAAAGTTCCCGAGAAGGAAGTGGGAACCTCACTGGATCAGGTGACGTGAGGGTCACCTGGGAAGATGGCAAGTGCGCATGTGGTCCAGCGTCACGGTATCGTAAATGATAAGTGTTTGGGGTCTCCTGGGTTTCTTAGTATCAGTGGGCGTGCAATTTCTGACTGCAACTTACCACTCACCGTATCCTCCAGCCAACATTGCAGTTGGTCAAACATATTGTGAATGACATGCTGCAGCGTTATGACATTGTAGAGCGAATGTATCTTCGCGCCATTCAGCATCTCGATATCGTAGCCAAAACATTGCAAAACTGCTAAAGCGGAAGCGCAATAATCTTTCTAGGCAGGGTAAGCATTACGGTGGTGCCAAAAAGTAAGATGACACCTTTTTATCATTCGAGAATGAATATAATGACTGGGGTATAATGTGCGCTAGTTCAGTGTCCACTGTCGCCGTGCCAATCGGAACGAGAGAGGAATCGATGTTGGATAGTGCTTTGGAATCAAAATTTCCAGTGAGTGGACAGCTATGACCGTCACGAATGAGGGCCTGCAAGAGAACGCAATTACATGAAGGTTTGACCGCGAGCAATATTAAACAAACATTTTCCTTAGATGTCTGGTGGTTTTTGGCGCCAGTTTGATACTTCTCTCAACTTGCTCCTTCAGACCACGAAAGGAAAGGCTGGGGTGGTCAAAAGAAGCTGGACATCTTGCAGATTTCTGGACTGGTGAGCACGAGGGTAGTCAGATCACCGTTAGCAGAGGCAACACAGAACTTACATATATGAATAACATATAACAAAAAAAAATTACAAGCGCTATATAGAAGTTTTTCTTTGTCATGTTCACACGACAGGACAGACTTGACGACATAACGACGGGCCACTCGAGAGGGAGCGCGAAGCATGAGAAAGCCCAGGATTCGTATATGAACAAGAGATGCGGCGGGCGTTGTTCCTTCGAGTTCACGACAGATATTGCATGCGATGACCGCGTCTGGCATGTTGCCTAGTTCTGCTTCGGTAACAGGGGGGAGGGGAGATGGCATGATAATTAGATACCGCGAAGGACGACTATGTGGAATGCAATGGCGCAACTACTGTGAGGGGAAGAGAGGGAATGGAGGTCACGTACGAATACGATGGTCAGCCACTAAGTAGGTCCCAGCCCGGGGAGGAATGCTGGGGGATAACGTACATCCAGCCCAAATTTGATTTGCACTGAATGATGGGGTGGACGCCAACTTGTAGGTCCGTCCACAGAATGCGAGCTATGCCGTCAATGGTAATTGATGCTTGATTCGACAGAGGAAGTGAGTGGAAGTGAGCCAAAATGAGTAGCTCGGGGGATAAACATTCAAGTGTGTGAGGTGAGTTTGGCATATTCGTGGGGTGATCGCTCGCCAGAAAAGTTAATATTCTTTCCACTTTCGTCGTGCCAGCCGTTTGCGTTAATCGCCTTTTGCACTTCCTTGTTCCACCGCTGCGGTTGTCCATTGAATATTTGACACATACCAAGGCAGCTAGGCGCGCCACCGTCAATGCTAGGCATCCGGCTTGAAAATGACAATGCCACAGATTGAGCGATAGAAATGGGCATTTGCCAAGACAAGCTTAATCCGAGGATTTCCCGTCTTTTGCACCGCATTGAATAGTATTTCCTCGAACACGCTCACCTCACAGGCCATAATGCCTTCAGGGTACACGCGTACTGCTGTTTGACAGCCACACAAGGCCCTGGTGTTTGTCACTGCGGACAGGTTGATGTTTGAAAATGCAGTCTCCTTGCAGGCTTGAGAGTAGTCTGCGACTTTTTGGGAGTGGGGCGGCGGGACTTGGCCTGAGGGAAAAGAGAGAAACCGAGAAAACGAGGCAACGACGTGCCTAGCGAAAATTTGCCAGGTAGAAAACCCTTGGCGCCGGTTTTACTCTCAGGCTGCCGGAGAGGTCTAATTATCCGATCGGAAACGAGCATCGAAATCTACCTCTCACAGACGAGGGAGAGAAGGCTCCGAAACGCTTTGGAATGACTCGATCTGGGCAGAAATCGCCTTCTCCAAAGTAAAGAAAGTATGCAAGATGTCACGACCACAGAGCGTGCCTTTATTACCTTCGCCCACTGCGAGATCGAAAAAGATAGAGATGGCCATGGACGAGACAGCATATTCGTGCTGGATGAGATTGGTGAAAGACGCAAATTGCCAGCATCGACACAAAAACACGTTGAAGAAAGAGGTGCACATGCGATTATATCAAAAGTTCATAGTGACAAGCCAGCGGGGTACGACTCAAAGAAGTTAACTTGGCCTGCCCTTTTGTCACCTGTAGATCCTTGCGATGCTGTAAGGGTCACCTGTATACTGTGCAGAGAAAGTTATCAAAAGTCCCATGACAGCAGCAATAATACTTACTTTGAAACCAATCCATTACTTCTTTTCTAGAATGACGCTCAAAACGACACCTCTCTGATGGATGAGACTGAGTGATATGCAACAAAACGGGAACCCGTAGACAAAGTTGGTGGCACCGTCTTGTCCAAATTCAATGTCGGCGTTTTCAAAGGACTCAAACGGCCCATCGATGGGGCTAAACGCAGAACGTGGAGTACTGCGCGCGCCAGCTGAGAACGCGGAGCGGAGGAGTTGGACGAGACACGAGACACAAGCTAAAGCTCGGATACGCGTTTTTATTTCTGTCTTGATGGCGACATCATACTCTGCGACTAAATCTGCAGTTTTTCTTTTCTTGGTCGCCGAAAGAGGCGGAATGGATTGCTTGGGGGCCTTCGATGATGGGTCGGCGTGTTAGACTGACTGCAAAAGCAGATCAGCTGAGTTGGCTATAACATAAAAAGGAAGGTGTTTCCCATCTGCCCACCGCAACGCGCGTCGAAGATGGCCGCGTCAGTACTTGCATCTCGACCTCGCATATCATGTTCTTGACGCGCTCAGAGTACGGTACGAAATCCACACGTCGCTCGTCCACTTGTCGACTTATTCCCCCCCACAGATCGTGGCGTAAACACCTTCTCTCCAGAGGGTCGATTATTCCAAGGTATGCCCCGATCAATTCCCAACGTCCGCTTCTCACACCAACGCCCCTAGTCGAATACGCCATCGAAGCCATCAAGGCAAGCTGTTCCCCTCTCTCCTTTCTCCACCTCCCACTTACCTGTCTCCCCCGTCCGCCCACCAGCTCGGCTCGACCACCATCGGCATCTGCACCTCCGAAGGCGTCATTCTCGCCGTCGAGAAACGCGTCCAATCCCCCCTCCTCGAATCCAGCTCTATCGAAAAAATCATGGAGATCGATCACCACCTCGGATGCGCCATGTCAGGCCTCATCGCCGACGCTCGCACCATGATCGACCACGCCCGCGTCACCGCACAGAACCACGCGTTCACATACGACGAGCGTATCAAGGTCGAAAGCGCCACGCAGGCGGTGTGCGATCTCGCACTTCGGTTCGGAGAGAGCGTACATGACGAGGAGGCCATGATGAGTCGGCCGTTTGGCGTCGCGTTGTTGATTGCGGGAATCGACGAACTCGGGCCGCAGTTGTCAGTCTCGAGTGCGATGCATGTTTGTAATGTTCACTGACGCGCATGTTTTTCCTAGGTACCACACCGACCCTTCGGGGACGTTTATGCGGTATGACGCAAAAGCGATCGGATCTGGTTCCGAGGCTGCACAAAGCGAGCTTCAGGATAAATGGTACAAGGTAGTTGATCCATTGTGCTGATAAGTTGCCAAGTTGACATGGGACTAGCGAATCAGCCTTGTGGAAGCCCAAAGACTGACCCTGAGGGTACTGAAGCAAGTGATGGAGGAGAAGCTCGATCATCACAACGTACAGCTCGCACAAGTTACACGCGAAAAAGGATTCGAGATCTTGAACGAGGTGAGGCTGAAGGAGATAATCGACACCATGTAACAGTAACAATAGAATTTTATTTTCCATCTTGTGCTCCACATCCCTGGTTTACACTTCTCTGAAATCTCATACATCTGATAGGGGATACTAGTACTAATCAAAGTCTATGTAATGCATAGCCATCGGAACAAAGGATTATGGAAGGTTAGATAGGTATACATAGGCAAGGATAGTGAGGGTAAGAGTAATCGAACAGTTAAAAAGACAGTGCAGGGTGTTTCCTTTGAACGAGTGGAGTGTATAAGATACAAACAAGAAGCCAGGAAAACAAATTATAGAATATGCGGTGATAAGATATGCAACCCACAGCATGAAACTTGGCCACGGGGAAAGATAACGTGAAATGGAACGAGATGTGGAAGTTACATCAGCTGTATGCGCTTTAGATTGGTCGTAATGATGATTTCTCGCACTGCATTGTTAGTCGTCAGTGCAACCACGTGAGGCTGTACCATCGTACTAACCGCTCTGGATGATCTTGGCAGTTCCTCTGGTATCCGTGACAGCAGTAAAATGTACTGAGGCCTTGTTAGACAAGAGCTATGGAATAATACCGTGGTTCTCTCACCTTTGAGTTCTCTAACCTTATTCACAGAATATTCGTGGTGTATCGCCAGAAACTTGTCGCGGAAGTCTAGTAGCAGTGACATGTGAGGCAATTACTGCATCAAAGCTAGCAGCTACCCACATTTCGAAACGTTTTCGTAGTCGTTAGCTCTATCGCCGTATTGCATCATGTAATCTCTAAGGCGGACACCAGCCTTCAGTTTCGCCTACGAAAAAAATGACTGAACAGAGATTTGGCAGACTAGAATCTAGTTACCTGTAGAAGGTCGACCTTGTTCAGGAAAAGGATGATGCTGACATCCTTCAACAGTTTGTTAGCAACAAGACTTCTCCATAGGTAAAAGGAATCTTCTAGTCGATTGACTCTTGAATCCTATTGGGTATCATAAGTAAAGGGAAAGCATCCGGTATGTTTTTACCCTACTTCTAAGAGAACCTGATCGAATGCTGATATGGGTGCCAAGAAAATGATCGCGTTCACTGATGGTAGATGGGATCAAAGACATGGGTGGTGGTTGCTCGTAACACAGCTTACCATCCTCAAAATATGGTGCCCACGCATGACGTTGATTGCGTGCGCCACCGACATCATATATTTTCCAATCAAGGGTGCGGTGCTGGTCGGGTATTAAAAAGGTATGCTCTACAACACCCATGGTCTTCAAGCGGGCCTTCAAAACGTCCTCTGTAGGATAACCAAGTCATGGGACATTGCCGCTTATGACAAAAAGGAGACGTACGATCAGTTGGAAAATACCTCAAGGCGGTGATGCGGGTGATCTCATCCAAGAAACTGATGGTGATGAAAATCAGAACGTGTCAAATGTCAGGAACGGAGAGGGAATCGCTTACAAGCCACTACTCTCTTCTATTCTTATCCCCCGTTCACGCAGTCGTTGCTTAACACTGGGGTCCCTCCAAAGAGTCAACATTGGCGATGCGCATGCGTTGAGGATATGAACGGGGTCTGATGGGTCGTCCCACCATCCTTCAATCTCGTTTGTATGGGCACTTTTTGGGCTTTTGATTCTGTTACCGAGAGAAAATGCTTTCTTCCAATTAGTCCTAAAGTGAACGCTAACTTCAGATGGCTTCGACTTAGAGGAGCCACTGCTCGAGCCCCCGGGAGATGATGTAGGTGACGAAGGGGAAAGGGGAAAAGAAGGTTGACGAGAGATAGGAATGGTGATAACAGGAGTCGGACGACCATTCTTTGTGACTGTGTCTTGATTGGGAAGCGTGGCAGTCCAGTCGGATCTGGCGGGGAGTATATGCGTTGCCTCGTCCTCGTCTGGAGAAGAGAGCATTCGTATCAAGCGCTCCTCGAGCTCCTTGAGAGGCTCAAGTGCTAGTTTGTACTGTTCGTACTGGGGGATTGGAGTACCGTCACGCTTGATGCGACGTGGGCGAAGTGGGAAATCAAGCTCGTCGTGGTCCTCGTCCTCGGCGTTGGAGGATATGGCGTCCATTATCCTAGGAGAGCATCAATAAGCACGTGGAGAGAACGAAACAGCGTGCTTGCCTCCGAATAGAACGGACCAGATTGAGGTAAACGACGGCACGCCAAGCAATACGATCAGCGCGAAATGCAGCTGGGGCATGCATCAACTGGAATTCTGCAGACATCGTAAGCGACGCTTTCTAGATGCAGGTGGAGATATAAAGACAATGACAACATCATGAACCTAACAATGAAAATATTTCTCGTCCAAAGATATGTCTGCGCTATCTCGGCGTGCTCAGGGATGGGCGCGCATGGGGTGGGCGCATATAGGGTGATGGGAGGACTGGGGCGAGGAGGGCAGATAGGCAGCCGAGTACTCACGCTTGAGGGTAGTGCTCTTGCCGCTCTCGCTCTGACCAAGGAGGAGTATCTTGACCTCTTGTTTCATCCGCTTCTCCTTCCGCTCCTGTTTGAGCATTTCATCGATGTTATCACTGATGCACTTTGCTTCGAACTCGGCATTGAGCCTGCGGTCGCGATCCTCGGGCGACTCGTTTGGGGGCGGCTGAAGCGCAGCCCAGAATGGATCGGACATGGATCTGCGGCGGTTGGGCACGAGGGGGCCGTTCATCATGGTGGGGACGGTGGGCGCGGGCGGGCGGGGGGGGGGGGGGGGGGGGGGGGGGGGGGGAGGAAGGGGGGGGGGGGGGGGGGGGGGGACGCCCTGAGACGGAGGACAAGAAGAGGCGTTGTAGGGAGAGAAGTAGTTACCAAAGCGGGCATGGAGGCTCCTCACGTGCCAGTGACTTCAAAGAGCAGCTCGCGCTCGTTCGACTACGGCTGCGCGTGTTTTCTGCGGATTCTTTTTTTTTCTGCGCCGGCTATTTCTCCTCGTGCTTCTCGTCTTCGCGTGTGAAACGTGCGACACAACTCATCCACGTCGGCACCGATCCACCCGCCCGCCATCTGGTGCTGCGGCGATCTGCTCAGGCACCTCGAGCTATTGCGTACTTGAAACGTTCACTGTATATTTAGTAGTGTCGCTGTCTCGTCTTAACGTCACCAGTATCTTGATAAGTCTGGCCTCAACACCCTGAACGCCGCATCTTCAGCAGCGAATGCCCCCTCTTGCGTCACCCCACGTTCTGTGACATAACCCAATGCCGCCCTCGGACTTCCGGCCTCCTTAGGAATACACGGGCGTATCTCCACAGTCCCTCCGAGTGCCTTACGATCCGCTTACGAGAAGAGACGTGTTTTATTTGCTACCGTTTGAGGCCTCCCATTGAATCACATGTTCCGACGGAAGTAAGCCCGTATGCCCAGCGTCCATAATTTATTCAACATGCGATGTGGAGCCCCAACACACGTAAAGCCTTGGGTCCAATCAGCCCGCGGAAATACTCGATTCAGGTACTCTGGACTTCCGTGCACTAATCCTCTCGGCGGACATTGCAGCTCCTTATCAAGGTTGGCGCCCTGGTGATCAACTTGCCCAAGGGGTATCAAAGTTCATTGCAGTGTGGGTGCGTGTTTCTTCCGCTTTCAATATAACTTTCAACCGCCGGCCCGACCCGCCCTTACAAGGACAAACTTCCATGCTCTTATAAAATGCTAGTTAGAGTGGAGAACTATTTCATTTCTAGCCCACAACCCATCGATCAAGCATCAGAGAAGCAGCACCACATTCCCACTATGTAAACGCCGGCAAGACGTATGCGATCAAAGTTGGCTACGCTGATCGTTCGGTCCTAGGGCACCTGTGGTTGCCTCGCAACGGCGCGGGTTCATCCGGGCGGGAATATACAGTAATTCATCTTCCAAGTTTCCCTCGCTGACTTGATCTGACGTGCAAGTCACCTCTGTTCCGTTCTGTCGCCTGTCGCCCGTCGCACCGAAAGCCTATTCTTTAATTCGTTCCTTGACCAGCAGTACCTGCGAGAATTCGTCTTCTGGAATGGGAATGTCCTTGATCGACATTGGCGGTCGTCCTGCGCAGATGTCCGCGTGTAACCATGTGGAGCGTCAGGGTTCCATCCTCCCCCATGTAGCAACAACCGCATGCTCGATCTCGCAGATCACAGCGTAAGGCTCATTGTTTGAGCCTTGGTGCCTGTGTTGGATCATCTGATTGGTTCCTATCACCGACATGCCACTCACGTCTCCCGCACAGCACTCGTTCATAATGAGATGGCGCCGATGTCTATTCACGGAACGATGCTCGTTGCAGTGTCAACTTTGTCAAATCGTCGTATGGGCGCATCCCGATTTGTACCACCGATCTTGAAGTTCACAGCACGTCCGGTGTCTTTTTTGTATACAGGCCTGCGGATAAGACTAGGACAGGCTAGGACAGGCTAGAACCGCCCGGTGGGTTATGAAATTCTAGCCCGCCCTTTTGCGAGGTCGTCGGGTACTTCCTTTTTCGTTTTTTATTACAGAACGTCATTCTGGCGACTGGTGCCGACGTCGTAGAAGCACGCATGGCGGGTCTTGGGAAAGCGACGGCCGAACTCTAACCAGGTATGGGTGGCCATGCAACCAACGTACTCGGCGCTTCTGGTTACCTTGTGGAAAAAACAATTACAAACGGGAAGGTCCTCCGGGACGTGATTGGTCACTTAGTGATTGAATTGCACGATAAAACAACTTATCGTGTGGTACAAGTTCGGTTCTGCCGCGATCGTAATGATAAGTTCACTATTGGAACAAGCTCCGAGTCTTTCAAGATCGCACCCCCGAAACAGGCCTGCGCGAGGCTCCGCATGTGACACGAAAATTTGTTTCTGTCAAAAAACGCGGGCTCCTTTGTTTCTCGAGCTCTTTTGTCGGGTATGTTGATTCTGTCATGACACACGTGAACATGTGATGGGGCCCTTTTTTGGCGTCGCCTACGAACCGTGTTCAGCGTAGTAGTATTCACTTCTGCAAGTCAAAGTTGCCAAGGAACAAGTGTTCCGGAGGCCGGTTCTGACCCTTGTTACACTGACACAATCCTCCATGGATCGGTCGATTCCCTTACGCTTCTCTGGCATCCGAGTTTCGCTCGTCCTCGGACTTGTCTGTGGCTGAGACAAAATAATAAGATTGCTTCCTCTTGTAGCGTAATAGAATGCATCGTCTGCATATATATATTACACTTGAAAATCCAGATCATGTACGACCCTGCGCGTCAGGATCGAAGCGACACGCTAAATGGTGAAGTGGCCTTAGGCGTCGGAGATGGAGTTATAGCGTCGCTCCCTGTGATGACTGCGGGGAGTGGCATGCGTGACATCGTGCTCGGTCCCAGTGGCGCATACAACGTAGGCGGTTCTGGATTCGGACGATCAAGCGGCGTCGCGGCGGGTCGTGGCTCCTCGTCCGAATCGTCATCGTCAGCGCCGATCGTGAGTGGTCTCGGTCGACGAGCCTCGATGGCAGTGACGATGTCAGCAAAATCTTTCCCCCCCGTCCATTCACCGACAAGTTCCGTGAGGTTCTCGTACCCTTTGGCGCCGACGATGCG
>JBBPMF010000377.1:0-29827 GCA_038090175.1 Austroboletus eburneus | reverse complement strand
AGTCCTGGGGTTTATATACTATTCTACTGTATGTACATGTTTGTGTAAATACCATAAAGAGACATCGTACCATAATAAGAAGAAAATACATGATTGGTTGATAAGAATGCATGAGTCATAAAGAAGCACGCCCATGAGAGAAAGAAGTAAAGAAGCATGCCTTGTGAGATGGGCATGTTGGGCATGAGGAGTGATGTCATCATGTCATCATAGATAAGAGATAAGGGTCTAGCCCTTTGACACGTGACTTGTGGTCTAGACTGCTGAGGTAAGCAGTCACGTGATAAGTTATGGTGGAAAACATCTAAGTCCCAGTGGCCTTGTGCCGATAGGGGTTTTCCTTATATAGGAGGTCAGGAGTTCGACTCCTGCCATGAGCAAGTTTTAAATAGTGAAAAGAGCGTTCATAACAGAGAGCGCATCGGTCGTCGGGCGACTGAGGTTCATTGTGCAGGAGGGAAGTGGAGTCGACGCGGGGCTCAGTGATAGGAATTCTGGGAAGAAGATCCCGACGATGAGGATGGCGGGAGAACTGGAGAGCGTCTCGGCCAAGAGGGACATGCAAATCTAGTATGTCCCGGGGCGAACTCCCTACACTTGTTGCACTGATAGCGTGGGCAGTGGATGCAAATATGTCCGATGGCATGACAGTGGAAGCATTGGAGGGCGGCGTGGGGGGGAGGAGAAGGGGTTCGTGGACGATCGAATTGGGATAGGACGAGGAGTTCCATCTCATTGAGAGGTGAGGATGATGCAGAGATGGGAGGGGTTTCTGGTGTGGTGATAAAGGCGGTTGGCGAGGGGTAACAGAGGTGGGAGTCTACTTCCGCGACAAAGGCTAGCATGTCACATTGATACATGGTCTGGATTAGGTGACGTTCCAGAGTGCGAAGGATGCGGCCGAGATGTGAACGGTATGCGGCAGTGTCAGCGGAGGCAGTGGGTGCGGAAGTAGTGAGGAGGATTCACGATGTCATAAGGAATGCTTGGTATAAATGTGTGAACATGGAGTTGGGTTCCATGGTGTCTAAGAGAGTGCGTGAAAGGGGGAGGCGGTGTAGTTGATATGCGGTGGCCTCGACTAAGTCTTGGTCAAGGGGGAATGGGTGGGTGGGAAAGGATAGCGGGGGGTGGTTAACTGGGACCCGTCGTTCAGAGAGTCGATCTATGAGAGGGACGGGGGACGCAGGGGAGGACCAGGTGTATCTGGCCCAGACGTCCTCGGAGGGGATGGAGGGGGGGACGGATGGTTCATACGTGGGGTTCAACAGGTGTTGGCTATTGGCTGTGGTGGTCCAGCCGGTTTCAACGATGTCCGAGGAGGCGTCGCTAGTGGGGGTTGGGGGAATGGCCATGACAGAGGAGACAGTGGGGGTGAGGGGAAGGGAGAGATGGTGACGTTGTTTATATCCTCTAAGGATATCAGCGAAGTTCCGTAGGTTCTGTTCGGGTTCCCAGGAGTCTTCTTCTGCGGAGTATCCTTTCCATCGGATCAGGTATTGTCAAGCCATCGGGGTTCCACAGTGTTTGATGATTTTTTCGATTTCATACTCTTCTTGGCCATCGATAAGGTCAGGTGGAGGTTTGGGGAAATTAAGGCTGTGTACGTGGTTTTCGCGATAGGGCGATAAGAGTGAGGCATGGAAAACAGGGTGTATCTTCCAGGTACCGGGAAGACGGAGTTTGTATGTCAGGGGGGAGAGAACCTCCGTGATGGTAAAGGGGCCTTTGCGTTTCGGCGCAAATTTGGGGTTGATGATAAGACGTCGGAGATTCCTGGCTTCTAGTCAGACTTGATCTCCTTTGACGAAGGGGGAGAAGAATTTCTTGGAGCAAGCAGCCATGGTTTGTCTGGCGAGCTCATGGGCTGCGAGGGCTTCGTTACGGGCGGTGGTGAGGAAATGAAGTTGTTCTTCAAGGGCAGGGATTTTCGATTGGGCGAAGATTTCTGGGAGGGCTTGGGGTTTGTATCCCATCATGAGGTAGAAAGGGGATTGTCTGGTGACGGAGTGTGGGCGGTGATTGTGGGCAAACTCGGCGTGGGGAATTAGTTCGGACCAGGAGGAGGGGTTACCTCCGCAGAAGATACGGAGATAGGTTTCGATTTCCTGATTGACGTGTTCGGTTTCTCCATCTGTTTGTGGGTGATAGGCGGTGGAAAGGGCAAGGGAGTATCCAAGGAGTCTGGAGAGTTCCTTGGCAAAGGTTGAAGCGAAAGGGGGGACTACGATCGGAGATGATTTTCTCGTAGAGGCCAAAGTGTCGATATACCGTAAGGAAAAAGAAATTTGCTATTCCTTCTGCAGTGACGGTTTTCTTGGTGGGACAGAGAATCACCCCCTTCATAAGCCCATGGTCTACTATGACCAGTAAAGAATCGTAGCTGTTGGAGAGAGGAAGGTCAGTGATGAGATCACACGAGATCTGCTGGAAGGGGTGGGTGCAGGAGGATTTGATGGGGAGAAGGGGGGGAGAAGTGGGGTGTGTATTTGCCTTGTTTTGCTGGCAAGTGGCACAGCCTTCAACATATTTACGGACGTATTGGGCAAGGCCGGGCCAGTAGAACTTGGAGGAGACAAGTTGGTGGGTTTTGAGGTAGCCGGGGTGGCTGGCAGTTTCGTGGTCATGACAACGGTGTAATACGGCTTTGCGGAGAGAGTCGTCCGCAGGGATATATGTGCATCCTTGGAAGGTGAGGACCCCGTTGTCATAACGCCAATTGGCGACATGTTTGCAGAATGGGAGGGGAAGGGTGAAGTCAGCGGAGCTGTCAGAGACATTTGGGATCAACTGAAGGAAGTCCTGGACAATAGAGTCGCATTTGGAAGCGTCCGAGATACGCTGGGAGAAGGCGGTGTCGATAAGATTGACGAAGAGAGAGTGGGGAAGGAGGGTGACTCTGGAATTGTCGTTGTCTTCGGAGACAAGGTCAGGGCGGCAGGAAAGGGCATCTGGGGCGGCAAGGAATTTGCCGGGGACATGAGAGAGTTTGAGGTCGTAATCCGCAAGGTCGAGGAGCCATTGGGCTTGCCGTCAGTTGAGGTTTTGGGCAGAGCGGAAATATGTAAGGTTTTTATGGTTGGTGAAAACCTGAACAGGGTGAGGGGAGCCATGAAGATATTGTCGCCAAGAGCGGAGGGCGCGGATGATCGCTAGAAGTTCGCGATCGTAGATATCGTAGTTCCTCTCAGCAGGACTGAAGGACTGAGAGAGGTAGGAACAAGGGTGCCATTTGCCGTTGACATTGGTTTGGAGGAGGATGCCTCCGGAAGCATACTTTGAGGCGTCTGTGGCGATGGCAAAGGGGGTGGAGGTATTGGGGAGTTGAAGGATGGGTTTCTCCAGGAAAAGGTGTTTCAGCCGGGTAAAGGCTGTTGCGCAGAGGGGAGACCATTCCCAAGGAGTGCCTTTCTTGGTGAGGTCAATCAAGGGTCGTGTGACAGAGGAGTAATCTAGGATGAACTGGCAGTAGAAGTTGGCGAAACCCAGAAATGATCGGACGTCTTTGAGTTTCTCGGGGGTAGGCCAGGATGCAATCCCGTCAAGTTTAACTGGGTCCATGGCGAGTTGACCGGGTTTCATGATCATTCCAAGGTAGTCAACTTCGGTCACTCCGAAGCGACATTTCTCGAGTTTGAGGTCCAGGTCGAGTTCCTGCATACGTTGGAGGACGCATCGAGTTCATTCGACGTGGAGTTCTTCCGTGGGGGGGTAGACTAGGAGGTTGTCCATGTAGATGACAAGCCATCCTTCAGCGATCATGTCTCGGAAAGAGTCGTTCATGAATCATTGAAAAGTCGCGAGGGAGTTAGTCAGTCCAAAGAACATAACAGTGGGTTCAAAGAGGCCTTTGTGGGTGACGAAAGCGGCCTTCCACTGATGTCCATCTTTAATACGGATGTTGTTGTAGCCCCAGCAGACGTTGAATTTGGTGAAGAGTTTAGCATCCTTGAGCTTGTCAACGAGGTCAGAGATGAGGGGAAGGGGGTAGGCGTCCCGGATAGTATGCTCATTCAGGTATCGGTAGTCCTGGCAGGGACGGAGGCCACCGTCCTTTTTTTTGACGAAGAAGAACGGGGATGCTTGTGGGGAGTTAGAGGGACAGATCTTCCCTGAGGTGAGGTTTTCTTCGATGAACGCTTTTGTGGCTTTGCGTTCATCGGGGGAGAGGGGATACACTTTTCTGATCTTCGGGGTGAAGGAGTCGTCAAGGTTGATTTCGTGATCGTAGGGGCAAGAGGGGGGAATGTGTTCAGTGGCTTCTTTCGAGAACACCGCCGCGTAGTCGGAGTACTCAGGAGGCAAGACCTGCTTTGGTTTGGTCTTTTCGGTGTTTTTTCCTATAAGATTGACAGGCCCGGAGATGACAAAACGGGAGTCGCCGTGAAAGATCCTGTTCATGGTGGCATGGGGGATGGGGTTGTTATCGAACTCTTCCCTTGTTTTGTCCTTGAGGAAGCTGGGAAGGTGGCGATGATCGGGGAGAACATGGACGTGTCAGATTTCGGGGGAGTCGTTGGGGAGTAAGGAGCGGAAGTAGGAGTCGTGTCTTTTGGAGTCAGCGGAGTGGAGGGAGTGAAGGAGCTTCGATTGGTCGGTGAATTTGGCGATGGAGATGGTTTGGTTCGACCAGTCAATGGAGGGGTTGGTGGCCTTGAGCCAGGGGAGTCCGAGGATAATGTTAGAGGTTCCGCAGTTCATGACATAGAAGACCACCTTGTGGGCGAGCCCTTCAATATGAACGAAGAGTTCGGTGGAGAATTTAACTCCTCCCTGAGCAGTGGGATCTTGTGTGACGTTTTGGACATTGAGGGGATGTGGGAGGCGGGTGGTGGGGAGTTTGTGCTTTTGCACGAAATTCCAATCGATACAGGAGATGTCAGCTCCGGAGTCAATCAGGGCAGTGGTGTCGACGACTTTAAGCGTATGCAAGGGAACGATGATTTGATTGGGGAGTTTCATTGTTCCGGGTTTGGTAAATACTTTTACATGCGTACGCTTAGAAGAAGAGGAGGAACCTTGCATCGAATGAGGTCCTCCATTTAAAAACCCGAGGGGATGGAGATTTTATTGAGTCCGGTCATCGAGTCTTCTTCGACTTCTTCGATGCGGGCGGTGTGAGGGGTAGAGGGTAAGGAATAGGTGGGGCAATTTCTTGCGTTGTGACCTTTCCTTCGGCAATGTAGGCAATGGCCTTCTTTGAAACAGCGTTGTCATTCTTCCTCAGTGAGCTTGGGGGGATGGGGGGTGATGACTGCATCAACGTCCATGGCATTAGGATCTTTTGGACGGGGAGTGGGGTTAGAGTAAGACCAGTATTCGGTCCTTGGGTTCTTGCCGGAGATGGCTTGAGCGTGTTCCCATTGTGTTTGGAAGTGTACAGCTTTGTCATACCATGCTTCGACGGTGATGGGGGGAGTGTCCATGGCGAAGATCCGTTTCATGAGGGGTGAAGGGATGCCATTGGTGAAGAAATTGATGAGGACATTTTTGTCCGTGATACCAGAGTTGGCGACGTTATTGCGGAAGTCCGTGATGTAGGTGTTGAGGGTGGTGGCGAGGTCTTGTCCTCTCAGGGTAACGCAGCGGTGGGTAGATAGCCAGTGGATGGCATTGTCTGCGATGTTGTGTCATTCAAAAGAGGTTTTGAATGCTTTGGTGAACTCCTCAAGAGTTCCGAAGGTACTGGCATCAATGGCCTTGCGTCGGTAGGTATCAGTCCAAGTGAGGGCAGACTTTTTCTTCATAAAAGAGAGGGCATATGCGACTTTCTTTTCATCAGTGTTGTAAACCTCATTGTTGACGATGAGGTAAGCCATGACTGAGTAGTACCAGGGCATGGCACGCTCGTAGGATCCATCGAAGTCTTCTGGGACTCCGAGGCGAAGTTCGGTGGGTTTCACCGTCGATGGGGTGGAGTTCGTGTGGGACATTGGGGTTATGGTGAAGGGGTTCGATCTTCTGATCAGCTCGGGGGATGGGGGTGTGGGGGCTCATGGAAGTACCAACGAGGCTGAGAGGGCGTGGGCAAGAGTAAGATCTTCTTGATCTTCTGGGGATACGACAATATCGTCGTCAGTGGGTACCTCTTCTTGCGAGGCCGAGGAGTTCTCTGAGGGGGACGATGGGGGTTCGTGGAGGCAGCGGGGGCCTAGGGAGGGTCTAGGGTTCAAGGGGCAATAGGGATGAATGATGGGCTAAGGCGAGGCTTGCCCAGGGGAGGGGCAAGTTAGACCTTTTGTTACGCGTTGGCATAACCCGAGGGACGCGAGACGTTAACGTCGCTGTTCAGCTGATGTGGCAAGGGTTTTGATAAAGGGGTTGTCCTTTATCCTCAGCCTCAATGGTATATCGTGAGCTGTTGACCTGGTCAACGTATGTTGCGACTCAGGGACGAGGGGAACCGCGTGACTATGCGGTGACAAGGGTACGAAGGGAGCGCCTACTCAGCAGTAAGGCGAGGACTGGAGGACCCGAGAGGAATCGATGATCAAGATAGATTCAGGTAGGTCTAACTTGAGGAATACATCGAGGGTATCGAGAGGTTTATATACGCAAGTCAAGAGAGAATAAAGCGGAGTGTAAAGGGGATGACTCGACTATAGAAGGCGATGGAATTGTGAAGAAGGGGGAACGAGTCAGAGATAAGTGGTGGCAATACAACTGCAGATACTATGGATGAGTCACACTAAATAAGTAAGCAGAGATAAGGGAATAAGAGAGAAATAAAGTGGCTCGAGCAGGACTCGAACAGCAGGAGCACTGTCTGTAGCGCGGGCTAAGGTAAGAATGGGAAAAAGGGAGTAGGGTATACACGAATCGTAACAGAAGGAACACTGGTCTTGGTTAGTCCTCTTCGCCAAAGCACGCCCCGAAGGCTCTATAGAGTATCGGCTTGCTGTGCTCACTTATGCTAGGTGGCTAGTGATCTTGTATCAGCTAGGGAAGTTCTTCTTTCTTGGCAGCAGAGTCCGTTGACGGTGCTGAGGTAGCTTTGAAGTAGTGAAACAACTCAAATAAAGAGGAGTGAAGAGTGGAGGCGAATGACCACTTTGGTCCTTTAAGGAAGAAGCTTGGTTGAGAGGAAATCTCCAAGACTTCAAAGCTGGGGACTCCAGCCTCAAAGCCCAGGGGTTTATATACTATTCTAATGTATGTACATGTTTGTGTAAATACCATAATGAGACATCGTACCATGATAAGAGGAAAATACATGATTGGTTGATAAGAGTGCATGAGTCATAAAGAAGCGCATCCGTGAGAGAAAGAAGTAAAGAAGCATGCCTCGTGTGATGGGCATGTTGGGCATGAGGTGTAATGTCATCATGACATCATAGATAAGAGATAAGGGTCTAGCCCTTAAGCATGTGACAAGTCATGTGACTTGTGGTCTAGACTGCTGGAGTAAGCAGTCACATGATAAGTTATGCTGGAAAACGTCTAAGTCCCAGTGGCCTTGTGCCAATAGGGGTTTTCCTTATATAGGAGGTCAGGAGTTCAACTCCTGCCATGAGCGAGTTTTTTAAATAGTAAAAAGAGTGTTCGTAATACATAGTCAATGTTGTACATTAGCACATACAGTTGTCACTCTCCTAACACATATCAGGTATACCCCATACTTTCTTATAATCAATACATTTTTCAATTTCTTAAGTTGGTTTGTAGGGAATTCATAATGATAACCCATATCTGCAAAACAGCTGAAATGAAACAAGCAGTTGGTTGATGTTTCTTGGCTTATGGACACTTATGTTCCCTGATTCAGAAAACTTCAGAAATACCTAGATGATAATCTTGAAGCATTTGCTCATGTCATGGCACTTACTGGGACTGCTGTCCACTCATCTCTATCTCTGTTCAAACATGTCAATGGTAGAGTCAAAATAGCTGAGTTCTTATCTGTGAGCACAGATTGTTACACTCAATGTAGTCATGGTGTGGCCTGCAGAAGTTTGAGGGCTTACTGTCACTATATAGCTGAAAGGAATCAAGGAGATCTAACAAAGGGGCATTCTTGACAGAGGTTCTGAGAAACCATCAGAGATGACAGAATCAAAGGATTCTGAGAACTATTGAAGATGATGGAATCAATGAGTTCTGAGAACCATCAGAAATGATGAAATTGAGGGGTTCTGAGGACTGTTAGAGACAATGGGGTTGAGAGGTCTGACAAGGGTCTTCCTTGACAGAGATTCTAGGAATGTTGCAGAGCTAGTGACAGATTGAGAGGTTTGAAGAGAGCATCCACTTTGTTACAATCACTCTTTTCACTATTTAAAAACTTGCTCATGGCAGGAGTCAAACTCCTGACCTCCTATATAAGGAAAACCCCTATTGGCACAAGGCCACTGGGACTTAGACATTTTCCAGCATAACTTATCACATGACTACTTACATCAGCAGTCTAGACCACTTCCTCTACTCTTTGCTTCCTTTTTACTTGAGTTGTTTCATACTCAATAGTAGGATGAGGACTGAGGAGCCAAGGGCAACCAAGATATTAGGTAGATTGCAGTAGATCAAAGATAGTGAATACATCAGAGTATCAAGGGTTTATATATTCAAGCCAAATGGTTAAGGGTAAAGAAAGAAAGTAAGTCAGCAATGAAAAGTGATGGAATTGTGAAGAAGCTAGAGTCACTTTAAACAGATGTGATGCCATTGGACAAATGTTGATAATACAACTGCAGATGAGTCATGCTAAATAAGTAAGCAGTAAAATGAGATGACAAAAAGAAAAACTCAAGCAGGGCTCAAAAGGTGAGGGTCAAGGTCCTTTGTCATGCAAAGATACTGTAAGTAAAGATAAGGAAAAGAAAAGAGGGGGCCAATTAATCATAACACAGATGAGTGTCCTAGCCCCACACATTTCAAAGAATGCATTTTGCAGCAAGATGAAAGTGGACCTACTATATAGGATTAGTTTAGATCAGATTAAGTTGCTTTTGTGCAATCAATGCTATCTGTGTTCAACCATATCTAATCAATGGATGAATCTGAGTGGAGTTCAAGGCTACTTGATGATGCTTGGCAGTATCTAGGCATAAAGCCTTAAAAAGTATAGCTCTGGGCTAGCTGAACAAGTCCCACTGTTCAAGTGCTGAAATAGCACTTAGAAAAACCTGATGCATAACACATACATAGGGTCAGATAACACCAAATTAAAATATTATATTATATAATTATACTTTTTCAACATTTCAGCCTGTGAAGTAGAGTTAACATCAGTGGTGTTGGCTGAATGAATGAGGAATAAGATTGAAAGGGCAGCTTCAGTTCATAATGAATTGTTGAATGGCAGCAGGGAATTATCAGGTAAAATACTTTTGCCATTTAAGCTCTGCTTGAGTCTCTCTTTTCTTTGTCTTGTTTTTACTGCTTACTTAATTAGTGTAACTCATCCACAGTTGTATTACCAACATTTGTTCAATGCTATCACATCCAATCAAAGTGACTCCAGTGTTACAAGTAAGTGTGATTCCAGTGGTTCCTGCAGTTCCAACACTTCCAAGTTACCTTCCTGCAGTTGCAAAGATTTTGAAATCTCAGAAACTTCAGAATACTTTGCAACTCTTCTATCAGAATGGAAGCCTGAAGACAGACTCCTCTTAGAATGTTATTGAACTCTATTTCCTGAGAACTATACTCCATATGGTCATATGGAGATCCCTGTTCTTGATACACCCTGTTCTTCACTCATTCCTCTTTTGTAGTTTAAGCCACATGTTCCAAAAGTCACTTTTGTCATGGATCTCTGCTTCTCCTAACATCTTCCTTTCAATGATAGTGTTATCCCATTTCCATCCATTGATCCATGAGGCCATTGTAGTGTACCATGTGCTCCATTCCACCTACTTTCTGTTCTGAGGTGGTTCCAGCCTGTATAAATACCTACAAGTTATCTTGCATGTTCCATAGCTAGATCTGTGAAATTATTTATATGCAGTATTTAGTCTCATCCCTGCCTGAGTCTGGAGCCTCAGCAGAGACCCCTTGAATTTCTATAGGACCTTGTGTCACCTTTGAGAACACAGTGAGACTGGATGTTGCACAAGTGTAACATCCAGCTTCTTCACAATTACATCACTTTCTATCACTAACTCACTTTCTTCCTTTATCTACCCTTGCCATTTTGGCTTGCATATATAAACCCTCAGTACTCAGATGTATTTGCTATCTTTGACCTCCTGCAATCTACCTAGTATTGATGCCCTTGGTCCCTCAGTCCTCATCCTACTGTTGAGTGGACACTCCCTTTGAAATCTTTTATCTATCACTAGTCTTGTAACATCCTTAGAACCCTTCAATCCCATTATTCTTGATGATCTCTAGAACCCCTGTCAAGGATGCCCCTTGCCAGGACTCCTCGATTCCTGTCTACTGCATAGCAACAGTAAGCCCTCAAACCTTTGCAGGTTATGCCCTGACTATGTTGAGCATAACAAAAGGTCAAATATCTTCTTTGAGAAAGGCTATTGTCAAATAAGCCACCATTTCCCATCAATACCCCAGAAACTCTAGACCCTATTCTGACTCTGCATTGAGAAGGGAACCCCTTGACTTATCTGACATCAATGAATTCTCCTCTGAGAATCCCATTAACACTAACAAAGATCTCATCATCCCTCAACAACCTGAGGATCTAGATCTCTTTCACAGACCCTCTGCAGTGCTCAATATTCCCAGAGTACCCACTCCACCATTTCCAAATCCAGTCAATCTCCAACCAGTGTTTACCTTGCCATCACCATCTTGATGACTACCCACAGTTCTCCCATCCCCACCCCAGACCACTATGTCAATCAAACTGATCAAACTTCATTTTGGAATCCCCAACTTCTTCAATGGTACTTACACTGAAGCCATGCTCCAGCTATCCACAATCTAAATCTACCTCATTGTAAACAAGTCTGTCTATGATGTCAATGATAAGAAAGTTGCTTACACCCTATCCTACATGAAAAAGGACTTGGCCATCATCTGAGCCTCTATCTTCTGAAAAGAAGTGAGTGCAGCTCAAACTTTTGGAAATTTTTTCAACTTTATCATCAAATTCAAGAAGGCTTTCAAACACCAGGATACAAAGAACTATGCCTCAACTAGTTCCACTTTGAATGCCTCATCTCAAAGAAGAACAGTTCTTAAGATCCCAAACTCACTAAACATATTGCCAAGTTCAGAAACCATGTCATCCAGTCCAGCATCACTGATCAGAATGTCCTGATCAACTACTTCACTGCTGGAATTCCTCCTCTCCTCACCCACCACATCTTCTCCATGGATATGGTCCCCACATCCTGTTATGCTTGTGCAATATCTAGTCCCAGTGTGTCCTCAAAGGTGACACAACGTCCTATAGAAGTCCTAGTGGTTCTCTGTTGAGACTCAAGACTCAGGCAGGAGTGAGACTAAACACTGCATATAATTGTGCAGATCTAGCTACCAAACATATGAGACAACTACTAAGTATTTATACAGCTTGGAACCATCTCAGAATGGAAAGTGATGGAATGGAGCACATGGTGTACTACAATAGCCTCATGAATCAATGAATAAGAATGGAATAACACTGCCATCAAAAGGAGGATGGAAGAAGGAGCAGAGGTCCATGACAAAAGTGATTCTTAAGACACATGGCTAAAACTACAAAAGAGGAATGAGAGCAGAACAGGGTGAATCAAGAACAGAGATCTCCATATGACCATATGGAGTATAATCCTTGGGAAATAGGGTCCAATAGCATTCTAGAAGGAGTCGATCTTTTGGTTTCCATTCCAGTTGAAGAGTTTCAAAGTTTTCCAATGTTTCTGAGATTCTGTTAAATCCAGTCCCACAGAGGTCCGGGTATGAATCTCCGGAATGCCAGAGGTGTACGGTTTGGAAAGCAACTTCAGCTTCACCTTATGTGGTGTGCCCTTGTTCGAGTCCGCTGTCGCTAATTTACGAGAGGGACGGAAGCCAGAGGGTCGGAGGGTCGGAGGCAAGTCATCTAGACTCAGGCGAGAGAACGCCGATACGAGATCAATGGCGGAGGAGTAAAGCGGGTGATTAAATCGATATTCGAACTGAGGTCTAAGCTAAGGGTACATGGGTTTATATACGGAGGTCAGAGTTCCGAAGAAGGAAAGGCTAGGGTCATGCGGAGAATACAAGGAACTGCTACTGTGCCAGCAAGTCACACAGCTGGGGCTGTGCTTCCTTGTCCGAGCACAACAGTATAGAATGGAGGCTAACTAAATAGCGAACAAGGAAGTATAAGAAGGTAACGTAAGTATAACGTACAGGGAAAGAGTATAGGATTGGATACAGAGGAACGGGTGAGAGACCAGGATGACTTAGCGATGGAATGCTTCAACTCTGGAGTTAGATCACCGGAGGCGGCCGTACAGCCTCGGAGATGGCCGGAGGGGACTTGGTCGAAATCTGGGATATGACAGATTCCAGAACCTTTAAAAGCATCAGAATCACACTTACTTGTAACACACACCCTCCACTCAAACCTATCAATTGTACTCAACCCCCACCCCATCCTCCCAGAAAACCTGTGATTCTGATGCTATGGATATTGATGTGGTCAATACTTCAAAACCCTCCAAGCTCACTTCCAAGGAGCAGGAGTGATGCTTATCTATAGCCTGAGTAGCATACTTGATGTATGTGACAAAGGCTTATATAATATGTAGCGTACATAGTATAAAGTGTAGAGTTTAAGACTCCACTTTAATAACACTTCTTGTCTCTACACAACCACTATTAATGTGTACCCCAACTCCCCATCCAGTGAGTAATGCACTACATCTGTGGTTAGATAGGTTATGTACCTGGTGTGCACTCTGCCCAGCTGTGGCTAGCAGTAGTACAGGCTAGACATCTAATACATGTTGCCTGGAACCCTTAAGTTCAACAGGAATGACATTGCCTATGATGCAGACAGAAAGGCCATAGAGCCAATGCCTGTACCAAATATCCCAAAATCCCTTTTAAGACATCAGTCAAATGAGTTGAACAGGTCAATGATGACCTTTCAAACCTCCAACCCTGCAATGATGATAATGAACTCACTGTCTATCATGTCCAATTCTTCCTCTTGAAGAAGAATTTTTAAAATGGAGATCTTGACCAACATGAGCCTCTCCTAAAATACAATGTGTTAATGTACATATCTACTCTGCCTGGTTCAATGCAAATCCCTATTCAAACTTGCACATGTTGAAAACCATTGACACTTGCACCCTCATTGGTAGCAGTGCCAACATCTCTTGCATCAACTGGGGCTTTATGTGCAAAAACAAACTCCTCATCACCTGACTCCCCTCTTCTCTTAACATCACAAACCTTAACCAAGGATTCACAGACAAAGGAGGAGTTCAATTCACCACTGAACTCTTCATCCATATTGAAGGACTCACTCACAAAGTTCTCTTCTACATCATAAACTGTGGAAGGCAAACCCTCATCCATGGCCTCCTGTGATTGAAAGCAATGAATCCCACCATAAATTGATTCAGACAAACCCTCTCCATTGACAAATCCATCAACCAATCCAAGGAACTCTATGCATCCCACAAAGCTGACTTGAATCAACATGAAAACCACTTTCAACAGTTCAAACCTTCCCCATGACCCCCTTGCCATACCCAGGTAGATTCCATCTATGACACATAACTCTACAAATATCTTGACTATGAGATGGAATCCCAATACCTCCAATATGCCCATGACAACTACATAATCAACCAGATCATCTATTGTGAATACCACTTTATCCCCAAAGGCAACCCTCTCATTGCTAAACTCACAAACTCCACTGAACTTGTCATGGCTGCTGAGAAAGCCAAGCCAAAATTTACTCTTCCCTCTGAATACTCCAACTTCACCTCCAACTTCTTGTCCCTATGATCATGAGATCAACCTAGACAAACCCTTTACTTCAAAAGTTGGAAAGATATATCTCCTCTCCCCAGACAAATGAAAAGCTACAGAAGCTTTCCTTGATGAAAATCTTGCTTCAGGCAAGATCTGCCCTTTGAACTCTCCCCAGGCATTCTCTTTTTTCTTTGTCAAAAAGAAGGATGGCAGACTGCACCCCTGCCAAGACTATAGGTATTTCAATGAAAATACAGTTTGTGATGCCTTTCCCCTCCCTCTAGTCTCCAATCTTGTTGATAAACATCATGATGCCAAGGTCTTCATGAAGTTCAATGTATGATGGGGTTACAACAATGTCTGAATCAAGGACAGACATCAATGGAAGGCCACCTTTATCACCCACAAAGGCCTCTTTGAGCCAACTGTTGTGTTCTTTGGTCTTATCAACTCCCCTGCCATCTTTCAAAGATTCATGAACAATTTATTCTGCAATATGATCACTGAAGGATGGCTTGTCATTTACATGGATGACCTTCTCATCATCTGCCCAGATGAGAAAACCCACAAAGAATGGACTAAATGAGTCCTTCAGAACTTGACCTTCATCTCAAACTCAAAAAATGCAACTTCATCTCCAAAGAAGTCAAATATCTGGGCATGATCATCAAACCTGGACAACTTGCCATGAACCCAGTCAAGTTAGATGGGATCACATCCTGGCCCACCCCCAAGAAACTTCATGATCTCTGATCATTCCTCAGCTTTGCCAATTTCTACCAATGTTTTATCCCTAACTACTTCTCTGTTGCCCAATCCCTCATCAACCTTACCAAGAAAACCACCACTTGGGGCTGGTCCTGTGCATGCCAACAATCCTTTGATCATCTCAAAGAACTCTTCCTCACCTGCTCCATCCTCCAACTTCCTAATCTCTCTGCCCCATTTGCTATCACCACAAATGCCTTGAAGTTCACCTCTGATGCCATTCTCCTTCAAACTGAAATCAATGGGAATTGGCATCCCTGTTCATATCTCTCCCAGTCATTCTCCCCAGCAGAATGAAATTATGATATCTACAATCAGAAACTCCTCACCATACCTGCATGGCAGCTCTTACCCAGTTCAAGTATTCACAGATTACAAAAACCTGACCTACTTCAGATCTGTGTTAATACTGGGTCAGACTTGGCAGACAAACTCCATAGGAGCTCTGTGAACTCTGGAGTTGACTGGGCAAAAGGGGAACTTGGTGGGTGATGACAGAATCAAGGGATTCTGGAGACCATTGGAGATGATGGGATCAAGGGATCTGACAAGGGTCTTCATTGACAGAGGTTCTGGGGACATCACAGGGCTAGTGACAGATTGAAGGGTTCAAAGGAAGTATCCACTCAACAGTAGAACAAGGACTGAGAGATCAAGGGCAACCAAGATACTAGGTAGATTGCAGAAGGTCAAAGATAGCAAATACACATATCAAGGGTTTATATATTATATGCAAGCCAAATGGTTAAGGGTAGGTAAAGGAAGAAAGTGAGTCAGCAAGGAAAAGCAATGGAATTATGAAGAAGCTGGAGTCACTTTGAACAAATGTTGATAATATAGCTACATATGAGTTATGCTAAATAAGTCAGTGGTAATGAAAAGACAAAGAAAAAAACCCCAAGTGGGGCTCGAACAGTAAGGATCAAGGTCCTTTGATGTACATGAATAAGTAAAGGTAAGGAAAAAGAAGAGGAGACCAATAAAATTATAACAGGAAGTGGGGTGGTTTGGCAGGGCAGCAGGGGGTATAGGTATAGACAGCAGGAGACAAGTGGGGCAGTTAGAGATTCATTGGGCAAGGGGAATGAGAAGAACTAAGATAGAAATGAGAGGTTCAGGATAGGTCCAGCTAAAGCTGGACCAAGCAGAGGATATTTCTTTCATGTCATTGTGGAGATATTGGATCAGAAAAGGGAAAGGAATGGAAATTGGTAAGTCATTGAATTTGAGAAGGTTACAAGGGATGGTTGTAGACCAGCCAGCTTCTGTGACATTGGAGGGGGTATTGCTGGGAGAGAAAGAGAGGAACAAAAGGGTAATGGATATGACTGCAAGGGAATTCATTGAAATGGCAATAGGAAAAATAGAATAGCAACATTTATAATCACCAAGGAGATATCCTTAGCTTAGATCTCAGTTTGAATATTGATTTAATCACCCACTTAACTCCTCCACCATTGATCTTGTATCGGCATTCTCTTGCCTGAGTCTAGATGACTCACCTCTGACCCTCTGACCCTCTGACTTCCGTTCCTCTTATAAATTAGTGACAGCAGAATCAAACAAGGGTGCATCATATAAGGTGAAGCCAAAGTTGCTTTCCAAACCATACACCTCTGGCACTCTGGAGATTAGTACCCAGACCTCTGCAGGACTGGATTTAACAATTTTCCACAATTATAGGAGGCATAGTGATAGGACCTTGATGATGGTAAAAGGTCCTTCTCATTTCAGAGCAAATTTGAGGTAACCAGAGTAACCAGCAGTCTTGTGGTCATGGCATCATTGAAGGATAGATTGACAAAGGGATTAGTCAGATAGAATATAGACACAGTTTTGAAATGTAAGGATACCATTGTTGTACTGCCAATCAGAGAGGCAGGAGTAAAAGGCTGGAAAAATAGTACCATCAAGGGATTGGAGGGCATTGATTGATTTCTGAGTTGGAGAAGATATGTTCTTTTAGCATGGTATCAACAACATTGATAAAGAGAGATGGGGGTAGAAGGTAACTCCTTTGTTATCAGCATCATCAGAGGAAAGGAGGACAGGATGGCAAGAGAGGGCATTTAGACTGGTGAGGAGTTTTCTGGGGACATGAATAATGGTTAAATTGAAGTTGGCCAGGTCTAGGAGCCAACAAGCTTGTCGGCAGTTGAGGTTTTGGGCAGACTGCTATATTCCTAATCCTAGCCCTTCTTCGACCCTCTAATTCTCCACTTCTCTGCTTCTCCACTTTTTGTACATTCTAGTTATGTTCTTATGTTCTCCTTCTGTCTCCATTTCTCTGGCTCTGTTTATTTACATTTCCCATCATTGCCTGTGTACACTGCCTCTGATCTCTGAATAAATAGTTCTATCATGTTGCTTGTACTTCAGCTAGTTATCAATCTAGACAACTCAGACTTTTCTGTCTCCTCTTATGCTCTCCTCATTCTCTGCTCCTCCAAAATCTGGGACCACCAATGATCTGACAATAGTGCAGCACTCCACTCCAAGTTGCTGAAGTCAAAGTCTAACAGTTCCCAGAACTCCTTGACCCTGTCATCTCAGACAGTCTCTCAGAATCTCTGTCAAGGATGCCCTCTTGCCAGATTCCCTTGATCCCTGTCTGCTGTATAGTGATAGTAAGCCTTCAAACTTCTGCAGGCCATGCCCTGACTACATCAAGTGTAACACTTCCCTTGATGATGACATCTCCACTGCCATCACTACAGAACTCTGCAACTCCAGTCTTGTTATGGCACTCAACACATACATGGAACCTAACTCCTCCTTCACCCTCATGTATCATCTATTTCTGATGAACTCTCACATCTCCATCTTCACTGCCTCTCCTATCTCCTCTGCTACCTAAGCACTGGCCAATCTCCATATCTGCTAACTCTACCAGACTCTGGAGCATGACCTCATTCAGCTGATGTATCAGCTAAACATAACTGACTTCTTTATTGACATTGATCAATATCTCCAGAACCTTGCCATCACTGGTGATGACCATGTTTCACTCCCTTCACATCCTCTGAACCCCTCACTACCCAAGAAGTCACCATCCTTGAACAAGTCAACAACTACTGGACCAGGAATCAGGGAGTCTGGTCCCTTCCCCCCAATCACCCCCACTATCAAGAGATATGCTATCAGTGCTGGCATCTTGGTCATCACCACCCCCACTGTTCCTTGTATCAATGTCCTATCTGACACAAACAAACCCTGTTATGATTCACTGGGCTCCTCTCTTTTCTTTTTCTTATATCACATACTGCATATATCAAAGAACCTTGACCCTTGCTGTTCGAGCCCCACTTGGGTCATTCTTTTCTTTATCATTTGCTTTACTGCTTACTTATTCAGTGACTCATTTGCAGCTGTATTACCAACATCTATCTGATCCCATCACATCTATTCCATAGTGACTCAGCTTCTTCGCAATTTCATTGCTTTCTATTGCTGACTTACTCTTCTTCCTTTGCCTATCCTTAACCATTTGGCTTGCATATATAAACTCTTGATACTCAGGTGTATTCACTATCTTAGACCTCCTCCAATCATGTACCTCTCATGTGATCGCCTCTTCATTCTTAGACTCATTCACATAGCAGTCCTCTCATTCCTCACACTCCTTCTTGTCACAATCATCTCAAGGACAACCTGTCCCATCAGGGCAACGTCCCAATGTCCAGATCCCTGTTCAAGTCCCTACTCCTCCTTCCTCTCCACTGGCAGCAGACAACTATGAATTCTTTGTCAGTGCTAAAGCTGGCAACAATAAGACCAGGTCTCACCACAGTGGCTATTAGGGTTTCATCACAGCCTCACCCATACAACAGGAGTAATGTTACAATTCATTGGGCTCTTTCTTTTTCCTTTATTTATCATTGTATGCCAAAGGACCTTGACCCTCACTGTTCAAGCCCCACTTGGATTTCTCTTTTCTTTATTTCATTTTTATTGCTTACTTATTTAGTGTGATTCATCTGCAGTTGTATTACCAACATCTGTCTGATGCCATCACATCTGTTCAAAGTGACTCCAGCTTTTTTGTGATTTTATCACTTTTTGTCACTGACTCACTTTCTTCCTTTATCTACCCATAACCATTTTGGTTTGCATATATAAACCCTCAGTACTCAGGTGTATTTGCTATCTTTGACCTCATGCAATCTACCTAGTATTGATTGCCCTCAGTTCCTCAGTCCTTGTCCTACTATTGAGTGGATGCTCTCTTTAAAACCTTCAATCTATTGCTAGTCTTGTGATATCCTTAGAACCCTTTGACCCCATCATCCTCAACAGTCATTAAAACCCCTGTCAAGGACACCCCTTGCCAGGACCCCTCAATACCTGTCTGTTGCATAGCAACAGTAAGCCCTCAAATCTTTGCAGGTTATACCCCAACTACATCAAGCATAACAAATCCACATGGCCTTGAGTTAATTGATGTTGTAAATTTCTGAGATCATAACATTAGATTCATTGTAGGATGAGTCCGGCGTCATGCGCAGATCACAAACAGGGTAGCGAGTTCGAAGGGGATGGTATTAAACCAGTGAGAAGTGGGGGAAAAGGGGTTGCGACATCACCGAAAGACAGGTGCGTGCATACGATCTGGGATCACAGTATTCGGTACATCGAGGGGACTGCACAGAAGTCTCTCCCGTTCGAGAACAATGTGAGCTACTTAAATATGTACAACTGAGGCTATGTGGAATGGAAAGGGAACAAAGGATCAGTTCAGCATCGTATTGGTCCGGTTGCTTACTGTCCACGCGTAACCGGTCTGCGATCCTTACATCATATGCATGCATGGCATTCTCAATGAATATAGCACAGCAATGTGCCTTGAAACAATGAATAATTCCCTGGCCATTGGGCTATATATGTGCAGTAAGGTTCAGCTTGAAGTTTTTCACTCAAATATTAGTGAGCAAGTCAGACTTGGCATTGTTTTAATAGTAGAAGCCAATTTCTGAGCCTGTTTTGCTGTGAAAGACACAGAGTTTATATTATTTTCTTCTTTTTCTTAATAGTGGTTGTAGCTGTTTGTTGTCCTGTTCAACCAGGTAGATTCACACTGTTTGCAAATAAATGTATCTAGTGTTTGTGTGCTATCTGAAGTCTGATGCTTTTGACTTGCATGACTTTAATATCTATATACTTCATGACTTTTCAATCAACTTCTGATGTCTTTTTATTGGCCTATGGCACTGTACTTCACACTTTAACTTTATAATCTTTTCATCTTTACTTTTTCTTCTGTAATAAGTGGCCCCAGATTTTGAAGGAGCAAAGAATAAGAAGGAGCACAAGAAAGGATGGAAGTCTGATTTGTCTGAGTTGTCTAAGTCATCTAAGTTATCTAAGTTGATAACTAGCTAAAGTACAAGAAATACTACAGGACTATATATATGGAAATTGGAGGCAGTGTACAAAAGCAATGATGGGAAACAAGCAAAGCCAGAAAAATGGAGACAAAAAGAAAACATGACCAGAGCTGTGCAGACACAGAATTGAAGAAATATAAAAGGCAAGACTAGTATATAAGGAGAACCAAGCATAACATAACTAGAATGTACCAAAAAAGCAGAGTACTGGAGTACCAGAGGAACTGGAAAGTGGAGGACAGGAGTGAAGGATTGGAGGGCCAGAGTTGGCTAGGGTTAGGGATATGATACTCATGCTCATGCTTGTTCTTTTCTTCTCTCATGTCATGAAAGTGTCATTGCAATCGGAACAAGCCAATCTGTTTACTTCATTTAAAGGTCCTAGGCTGATAGATATATTCTCAACAAGCTCAGCTCTACTTGGATTAGTGATTCAAACCACATGTCCTTCAATAAGACCCAGAAATATATATAAAGTACCTGATTGATATTTTCAAGGAAATTTTTGACAATATTTGTCATTTTACCAGAGCCACTTGTCTGAGCAATGTCATGGTTTTGCTTTATATAAGTGTATATGAGGGGCAGGAGCAGACTATTTCTTAGCACTACAAATTGCTGACATAGTGTTAGAATTGTGTCATTCTGCATTAGGATTTGAGAGATCACATTAGGATTTGATATGTAGCATTACAATTATGAGCTTAGCATTAGTATCAACCAAAACATATACTCTTCCATTCCATGTAACCACTCCATCTTGTTCTTCCCACCCTTCTGTTCAGGACTCAAGACTTTGCTGCATGATTTGATCCCAATTTGCTACTTGCTGACAAATTTGTTCCAAAAAACTCATCTCTTTCAATACTATTTCCACTTGACAAAAATTTTCAGGCTTGAGCACAATAATGTTATCATTATCACCCTTCCCATGATTATGATCTAGGTGTCTCAACAGGAGATCAACTTTGATGTGAGTATGACCAGATTAATGATAGGAAAAAATGAAAATTTGCAAGTTCAGAAACCCAATGTGCTTGTCAATGGTTGAGTTTCTGAGGTTTGTGAAAATATGTGAGGTTTTGATGGTCCGTCCAGACTTTGAAAGTGATGGATGAGCCCATAAGATAGTGTCACCATTCGGTCAGGATAAACATGATAGCAAGTAACTCGCGATCGTAAATTTTGTAGCTGTGCTCTATTTCAAAGAGGGATTTTAAAAGGAAAGCAATGGAATGCCAAAGATCGCCTTGATGCTGAGAAAGGACTGCGCCAAGAGCATGACTAGAGCTGTCAGCTTTGACACAGTAGGGGTCAGAATCTGTGGGGATAGCCAGAACTGGGGCTGAGATTATGGCATTCTTGAGACAATTGAAAGCATTCAACTGCTCCATCTTCCAACTCCAAGGTACATTTCTGATGAGGGTATTCAAGGATTTGGTGATATCACTGAATTCATGAATAAAATGACAATAAAAATGGATGAAATCAAGAAAGGATTGTACATCATGTTTGCATGTAGGTGAGGGCCAGTGCATAACTCCTTGAACTTTCACAGGATCCATGCATACCTCGTTGTGGGCAATAATAAGACCTAAATACTCAATTTCCATGTGTTTGAATTCATATTTTTTGGGCTTTAAGAAAAGATGATGGGTGTAAAGTAGTTGGAGGATGTGAGTGGTGATCTGACAATGTTCCTCATGAGTCTGAGTGAATATCAAGATGTTATCAAGATATGTAGATCAAAATCTTTTCCTGAGTAATAAGATCATGAAAGATATTGTTCATCATTTTTGGAAGGTCAATGGGGAATTGGTCATGCAGAAAAACATTACTGTCAGTTCAAAAGCCCTTGGCTGGTCTGAAAAGCTGCTTTTCACTTGTCTCCTTCTTTGATATGCACATTATTATAACTCCAACATACATCCAGCTTTGTAAAATATTTGGCACCTTTTAGCTTGTTGATCAACTCAAAGACAAGGGGAATTGGATAACAATTTCAAATTGTGACAGCATTGAGTCTTTGATAGTCTTGGACCAGGCAAAGTTGGCCATCTTTTTTCTTGATAAAGAAGAAGGCTGACACAAAGGGTGATTTGGATGATTGGATATGGCCCAATCAAAGATTCTCTTCCAGAAACAAATGAAGTTCAGCTTGTTCTTTCAGGCTCAGATTGTACACCTTACAATCGATGACATGGTTTCCTGGAGTGAGATCAATGGTGTGATCCCAAGGCCTGTGCTCTGGAAGTTGATCAAAGGACTCTTTGCTGAAAATGTCAGAGAATGAGTAGTAGAAAGTGGGAATGAGTTTGTCAAAAGACTTTTCTCTGACTTCCTTTGTCATTTCTTTAGCCAACTACTGGGTGGTGGTAGTATGAGCATGGATATGTTGATCACCAAGGGAATGATATTCAAAGATGTCAAAAGCATATACCCATTCTCCTTCTTTGACAATCCCATTTGGAAAATCTTTCACTTTCCCAGTATACTCCACAGTTTCAGGATCAGACAATAGGAAAGAGAAATGACATGCTTTTGGGCACTGATTGAAAGGGAGAGAACCTGCTTGCCAATCAACCAAAGGATTATGGAGGTGAAGCCATTTGTGCCCCAAAAAGATATCATTTTTGCCCAAATTGGTCACACCAAAAGTAATTCACTCCACATGGGTTCTGAGGATCATCCATAGGGTGACATAGTGTGTGATAGAACCTCCTGTTGAAGTTGCACTGTTCCAGGTGACACATATTAGGTGTCAAGCCTGTACTTAGGCTTGTAGCAGCAAGGATCATAGAACCTACACTGGGGCAACAACTCTACCATACCAGGTAACCATGTACTCACTGAGGGGTAAGGACTGGGCTTGGAGGCTTTGTCTGGTGATGGTGGTTTGAGGTAAAGAAGTTGTTATTAAAGCAGAGTTAGAACTCTACACTTTATACTATTTACACTACATATCAAGTAAGCCTTTCTCATGTACTGAATATACACTACTCAGGCTATAGATAAGTGTCCTATAGTTAGTCACTTTCAACACTCCCCCTTGCTAAATACACTAAGTATGTAAGCAATAAGAGATAGGGATGCTAATCTACCTGGGGAAAGTCATAGAAGACTAAACCCAACTTTGATCTGAACTGATCAAGTTTGGCATGACCCAAGTTCTTGGTAAACATGTCTGCAGGGTTGTTGGATCCTTCTAAAAAGAATATTTCTATGAACTAATCCTGGACATATTCCCACACACTATGCCAGCAAATGTCAATGTATTTATTGCACTTCTCAGTCACAGGATTTGTAGCCATGAAGATAAATCCTTGATTATCCCCACAGATAGAAGTGGGTGTCAACTTGTATCCAAGTTCCCCTAAAAGAGTATGCAACCATACCACTTGTTTGCTGCAATCAGACAAAGCAACATATTTTGCTTCAGTATTAGAGTGTGTGACTCTGTCCTGTTGGGATAACTTTCAGCTGAAAATGCCATTTGCCAGTTGGATAAACCAGCCAGTCTATGAGCAACGAGTGTTGAAATCTGATGCCCAGTCAGAATCAGTGAAAGCAATCAATCCTGCCTCAGATGCACCATCAAACACTAGGGAATAGTGTCTGATACCAAGCAGATATCAACAGATATACATATTATGCTTGGAACACACCCAGACATCGCAAATGCTGTGACAGCAATGTTTAAGCATGTGGCAAACCCCTCCAAGGAGCACCTTGACAAAGCATTGTACATATATAGCAAGAAACCAATCACTTATTGGTAGCATGATCTTAGTTCTGGATCTACTGGCCTATGGTAATAAAGAGAGTAATAACCCTGGGGCAAAGGAGTGGGTGCAGTATGCACATTCTGCATTCCAAATCTCTCAAGTACCTTTTTCAGGTATAAACATTGATCAAGCAAGATTTTGTGATCATGTCTTTTCATTCTCATATGCAGGAATTCCTTTGCAGGACCTAAGTCTCTGCATTCCCATTTCTTCATGAAATGCCCCTTAACTTCTTCCACAAGGGCCTTGGATGGACCACAGAATAAAGTGTTGTCTATATAAATGATGGCAACCACCATTGAGGTACCTCTCTCTTTGTAGAGAAATATACCAGCATCTGATTTGAGATGTTCAAATTCAAGTTCTTTCATGCTCTCATTGAGTGCTTCCCACCAGGCTAGTCCAGCCTGTTTAAGACCATAGAGGGCATGCAATAGGTGAAGTACCTTATGCTCTTGCCCTGGGACTTTAAAGCCTTCAGGTTGCTTCATGAAGATCTCTTCTTTCAGCTTTCCATAAAGGTAAGCTGATCGAACATCAATCACTTCAATATGCCAGTTTTCAATGGTGGCAAGAGCCAGCATAAGCTGGACTGTCTCAAACCTAACCACTGGTGAGAAGATTTGATTGAAATCAACTCCCTCAATCTGGGAGAAACCCTTAGTGACTAGTCTAGCACGTTTGCAACCATCAGGTTTCACATCAAACACCCATCTATTGTCAATGACTTTATGGCTGTGGGGGCAATCCACTAACTCATAAACATTGCACTCTCATAACATGTCAAGCTCACATTGACAAGCAGCTTTCCATTCCTCTTGTGCTGCATGTGGTAATGTTTGGATGTCCTTATATGTCCATTTGTGAAGGGGTTTGTGCTCTGCAGAAGCATTAACCCACTGTGGAATTGCCTTAGATATTAAAAATGCTGTCAGGTTAGCTTCCCCTTCATGACATAATCATTCAATGTCATCTTCACTTTGGTCAAGTAGAGATGTAGGAGGGACCAACTCAGGTTGTGATATGTTGGGATCAAACTGACCAGGCATCTGTCAAGATGGGCCAGGTTCACCAACTATGTCACATCATTTGAACTCCTTGTTCACATCCTGTTCAACATCTACTGGATGCTGATCATCACCATAGATGTTGCCAGGCCTTTGGGGGACCCTATGCTGTCTTTCTGAATGATGAAGAGGAGAAGGAACTTGAGGTGGAGGAGGAACCCTGCAAGATTTGCATGGTGGTGCAGGGAGCTCAGGCAATGGATAAGGAGAGGGGGTATGAGGATGAAGGACTGGATGAGGAGATGAAGGATGAGGAGCAGGTACATGTAATGGTGGATGTGAATCATCACTGTGAGAAGGAACTTCAGGTAAAAGCTCAACCACTGTTTCAGGATGACCAGGAGGATTGGCCACTGATGTGCATCCTGTATGAGGGATTGAACACACTGGTGCATGTTTGCATTTAGGGAATAATGTCTCATCATAGATAGCATGAGATGAGGTGAAAACCACATTATTGGGGGATCTCATGAATATATTGTTCTTTTGATTGCCTGGTCCCAAGTAGACCATGAGCTCTGATTTAGGGGCCAATTTGTTAGCTTGCACATCCTGTGGTATATGCACATATGCACCACATCCAAAGACACACAGATGTGCTACATCTGGGGCTTCTTTATGAAGGAGCTCATAAGATGTTCATCAATTAAGGCTCTGTTTGGGCAGGTGATTGTATAAATGCACTGCATGGCAGAATGAGAATTCCCACCAACTTTCTGGGAGGCAGGTGTCATGGCAAAGGCTCTCTGACACATTGGACAGGATTCACATCATGCACTTAGCTCGACCATTTTGTTGTGGTGTGGGGGGGGCAGAAGTATAGATAGCAATGCCCTCTCCCTGAAGCAATGCATCAAACACTTTGGATTTAAATTCTCCTCCAAAGTCTGACATCCATTCTTTCACTTTGGCAGAGAACTGAGTCTCCATCATCTTTAAGAAGTGGCAGGCTGCTTGTAGCACAAGATCTTTGGTTCATAGGGTAATAACCCAGGCAGAGCCTGAGTAATCATCAATGAAAACCATAGCATACTTGTAACACCCATAGGAAAGTGTAGGGAATGACTTAAGGTCACAGTGGACCAGCTCAAAGGGAGTTAAGTATGGTTTCCTATTGCTAGGACCAAAGGTTCAGTTGGGCAATTTGCCCATGGCATATCCAGGACAGATACTATCCGTTTTAGGGATTTCAAAGTCTTCTGGGAAGTTACACATGTGCTTGCACACATGTTTTAGATGATTCTTAGAAGGATGTCTGAAGTGGCAATGGACAATATCATATGTGAGATTGCCTATGTGCATGGAATGTCCCTCATCTAGTGGTAAAGCTTTGACAGTATACATGTTGCAGCCATAAAGGCTGGTAATAAAGAAGGCAAGAATGCTGCCATCACCATAAGTGACATCAAGGTGCTTCACATCTCCCTTAACTCAAGCACCTGCTTGCATTAGTTGGCCAAGGGAAATGAGTTTTACATCACTGTTGGGCAAATGTCTGACATTGAATAGCTGGAATAGTCTATCCTTGTTACTGTTGGGTTGCCTCCAACAAATGATAACCTTGCCAATCCCAATAATGTGAATTGTGCCAGCTGCAGTGTTTACTGGGATCTGTGCTTTTCCCTTGAGTTTAAGGTAGTCCACAAAGTCAGATTGCTTAGGAGTAAAATGGGTCGATGCCCCAGAATCCAAAATCCATAGGTTCTTGGCCTCATGCTCATTTTTGTGCTTACATCCACATCCCCCTTGATAGCTCTCATGATTTGAGGCCATACAAGGTGGTAGGAGAGTGGGAAAAGTAACATGAATCTCAGAAAAAGTGGTATTTCTGACATTTAGTAAGGTTCGTTGAAGCATATTAGGTTCGGAACACCACAAATGGGTTGGGGGAATCCAGGGGAGTCTATCAAACCCACTTTCAGGAAGGTTTGTCACCAAAGACTTGGTAGAAAAAGACAAAAAATCGCTTTTTTTGGGTGTTTTTGGGCAAAAGTGGTAGGGTTCATAAAGGTTCATAAGGTTCATAACTGTCTAGCTTGATAGCCAGAGTGTTAAAATGGGTGCTAGACCCATGCAAACCTTGATCCGAGTCGACAAACCTAGGTTCATAGCCCAAATACTGTGTTTTTAGGGGTTTTCTCCCACAAATGCATCGTTTCTGGCTTGAACAGGGCAAATCAAAGCAAGTACATCAATCGACATTCAATTGCTCATGCCTAGATACAGTAGGTTCATGTGTGTCTACTGATCTCAAGTCCAAAGTGAATGTATCTAACTCATTACATACCACTACTAGGTTCGTAATAGATTTGTCAAGGTTCATAATTGAATTAGTGAACTCAATTAGGTTTGTAGACCCAAAAGATGAAGCCAAACGATCAACCAGAGGTGGTAAGCATGACATCAGATCATTCCAGAGAGATTGCACATATAAAAAATCAATGCCATCCATGGCTTCTCCCCCCTCTGAGCTATACAAGTCAACAATGTCTTCATTGTCAGGGAGCTCCACTAAGGAAGCTATGACTGGCCCAATGGGTTCATCATCATTGTTGTACTCATCATCCCAGCTAGTGGCTGGGGCAGAGTGGATTTTCTTCCTCTTGCTAGTGCACTTGCACTTCATAGGAGATTGAGGGGTTTCTGTGGTGATAAAGGAAGAGATGGCAGCAATGTCTGCAAGGGTGATGTCAAGCTTCCTGATTGACTCAGAAGTGGGCTGAATATCCAATCTATGTGCCAGGCTGAAGGCCTGGGGGATGTGAGGATCAAAAGCAGGACCTCTGGTCCCTTGATAGTGAGAAGCTGGCTGATGGGCCAGTAGGCAAGGGTCAATGGTAGCAGGGGGGGCATCAGCAGATGTATGGATGACTGGAGCTTGCCCCAGCCAAGTTAAGAAGGCGATCTCAGCAATGTGGGCAGTGTCTTTCTTCTTCTGCTTATGGCACTTCTTTTTCTCCTTATCAGTGGCAGGAGGGGCAGAAGCCCCAGCCACTGGCTGCTGCTGTCCTGAAGTATACAGCTGCTGCTGCTGGAAAGAGGGTACCTTGCCCTGCTTGTTGCACTTGACAGCACTGATCTTGTTGGCCTGATGGCCCTTTCCCTGACTCTGGAGACCCTTTGTCTCCCAGCTGTGCTTCAGTGAAGTGCCTATCTCCACAACTGATGAATCTTTTGGCTTGTTGATCATAGAGTCAACCTGGGAGATAAGATTCTGGATTGCGACATTGTAGATATTTGGTACCTTTGCTAGCAACATCATGCCAGCAATTTGAGTGAGTAACCAGTAGTCTGAAACTCCATCAACAAGTTGTCAAAATTGGTGAGATGTGGGATGGAGTTGGAGTTGGCAGGGATGATATGGGCTAGGATCTTCTTGAAGATGACATAAGCAGACAAAATCATCTGCTTGTCATACTCGGCAGCAAGAGCATCGTAGAGTTTCTTGGCAGTATTGTAGATCTCAAACTTGGCCTTGATGGCTGGCAAGACATGGGACAGGATAGTCCCAATGCAGGCATCATTGGCATTGTGCTATTTCAGGTAGTTTTGGATCAGAGTTTGATCCTTGTTGTCTGCAGGAGCTAAGGGAGCATACTTGGTGAGCTCAATCACCCAGAAGACCTGTTGAGCCTTCAAGTAGGTCTGAATCTGGGACCACCAACCCTTGAAGTTGGTGCCAGTGAAGGTGAATAGTGAGATGGTGGCTTTGGGAGCAAACATTGTTTCAAGTTCTAAGAATGAAACTTTGTCAGTAAAGCCTACCAACATAGATTTACCCTCTTGGGATGAGATCTACTCCATCTATCCTTTCGGACTGACAGAGGTTCTCACTCTTTGAGATGATCTGGCACATCAACCAACTGTTAAGTCAGGACACTGAAACAACTCCTATTGCCCTGCAGTAGTGAGGTGTTGTAATGGTCCTTTGACCCTTGGTATAAAGGTAATGATCCCTTTGGATCCTTATGAGCAATGATGGGAGGGAATCTCCAAGACTTCAAAGCTGGGGACTCCAGCCTCGAAGTCCTGGGGTTTATATACTACTCTACTGTTTGTACATGTTTGTGTAAATACCATAAAGAGACATCATACCATGATAAGAAGAAAATACATGATTGGTTGATAAGAATGCATGAGTCATAAAGAAGCGTGTCTGTGAGAGAAAGAAGTAAAGAAGCATGCCTCGTGTGATGGGCATGTGGTACATGAGGTGTGATGTCATCATGACATCATAGATAAGAGATAAGGGTCTAGCCCTTTGACATGTGACAAGTCACGTGACTTGTGGTCTAGACTGCTGATGTAAACAGTCACGTGATAAGTTATGTTGGAAAACGTCAAGTCCCAATGGCCTTGTGCCGATAGGGGTTTTCCTTATATAGGAGGTCAGGAGTTCGACTCCTGTCATGAGTGAGTTTTAAATAGTGAAAAGAGCGTTCGTAACACCACCCCCCCTCTATGGGTCAGATTCCTAGATGACCGGAGTAGGTATGTTGTCTATGTCATAGGGGTTAAATATGTTAAAATGAGCAAAAGCACCCCGTGCTAGGGCTTTTGGGTTCGTTTCGTGAAATAATGCAACTGCTTCTGTCGCATTTCTTAAATTAGACATTGGTTCCCAGGTGCGCTCTTCTTCTGAGTAGCCAGCCCAGTGGACCAAATATTCTTTTCGTCGCCCATTCCAGCGAGCGTCTATGATGTGCTCTACCTCATACTCGACTTCCAGTTCGTCATTGACTAGGACTGGTCCGGGTTGGAAGACCGGTTGTCCGTTGAGGCGGCATAGATAGGGTTTAACCCTGGATACGTTTATCACAGGGTGAATTTTCATATTACGTGGGAGTTTAAGATGCACTGCATTGTTTCCCACGCATCGTGTGACTTTGAAGGGTCCTAGCCACTTCTCTGTTAATTTACGCGAATCTCGCTTCAAGCGGAGATTGCTGGTAGATAG